>ML777478.1:0-21034 GCA_009831015.1 Picea engelmannii
TGTCAAAAGAGTCAGTAAGTTGTTTCTTCAATCTAAGGATGAGATCATTAGTATTCCCAATAATGAGTAGGTCATCTACATATACAACAAAAATCAAAGTGTCTCCATTGGTATGGAGTACATACAAGCTATGATCAGATTCACAATGTTTGAAACCAAGTCAAAGAAAGAAAATGTCGATATTGGCATACCAAGATAAGGTATCCTGCTTGAAAACATAAAGCAACTTATTGAGTCAACATGCCAGGTTAGAATATATCACAAAATAGATGAATGTTCCATGAAAATTTATTTAGAGTGGTCTCCATGAATAAATGCACTCTTCACATCCATTTGATGAATTCACCATCCAAAACGATCAGCAAGGGAAAGAATCGGTCGAATAGATTTCATATTTGCAACAAGGGAAAGGTCTCAATGTAGTCGATAACTTATTGTTGAGAAAATACCTTCACAACCAAGCATGCTTTATTTCACTCAAAAACACATTCAGCGATAAAGTTTCAAGTACATGAGTCATCAAGGAAACACTGACATGTTTTTTTTTAACTTTGAGTTTTTTTTCTGAAGGAAACATCTCTAGCATCAGCTTCAACATCTTCAATTGTCTTGGCAACCCATCTAGGAAGACAAGAAATAGGTGAAATGTGATTGACCAAAGCAATTCGATCAAAAGTTGGAAGTTCTTCAATCGGTGGACCAATCAAAATAAAGGATGATGGATTGGTTGACTCATAGGTCGACACTATAGTTGAAACGTGAACAAATTTTGACTGTCCAGACGAAGGAATGAAATATGGAGCAGGAGAACCAATGTTCGAGACAACATGAAAGGGATCATCCTGCAGCAATCCAGAGGAGGAATTCAATGAATTAATTATAGAATACTTCTCATCAAACCATACATTTCATCTGATAATAATTTTTCATTTGATAGGATCAAATAGTGGATAGGATTTTGACTCTTTATAGTATCTCATCATGATGTAAGTATGACTCTTTGCATCCAAATTATTTCTACAAATTATCGAAAATATGATCCCAGGCAACACACCCAAACACATCAAGGTGGTCGACTGAAGGATTTTTTCCACACCATCATTCTATTAGAGTCATAGAAGGAACAACTCAAGTCGATATGTGATTTAGCAGATAGTTTGCACAATACACCGCTTCAACCCAAAAGTGAGGAGGCAGATCTTTATCCTGCAAAAGAAATTTATCCATTTTGACTAACGTCCAATTTTTGCATTTAGTGCCACCATTATGTTGAGGTATGTGAGGAACTGACCACTGACAATCAATACCATATAGAACCAGGTATTCTTCAAAAGGTTGAATTACATACTCAACACCAAAGTCTGATCTTAGGAACTTGATGGGTCGACCACTTCACTTTTCAACAAAGGCTCTAAACTCCTTGAATTTTTCAAAGACAAGGTTTTGTTCTTCAGAAAATAGTCACATGTAAAGAAAGTGAAATCATCAATGAAATTAAATATATACCTTACATCTACCAGTGAAGGTATATTGATGTAGAAGACATCACTATGAACTAGATCCAATAGGTTCTCAGTTTGCCATGCTTTTCCAGAGTCAAATGGTTCTTGATGATGCTTCCCAAGCACATAACCCTTACATACTTATTCAGGGAAAACACTTTAGGTAGACCAAAAACCATGTTCTGTGTTTCCATCGACCATAGTCTTCGAAAATTTAGGTGTTTGATCCATTCATGCAAAATTTGACTTCATTCATCAGTGTGAGAAACAAGGGCAGACGGTTCAGTGTCAAGTCGATTCATGTCATAGAATTTGTATAAATTGGTTGTCAGGTCAAGAAGCCCACTGGTGACCATCGGATTTTCTTTCTTAAAATCATGAACATAGAACTGATTTGGCCAAAATTCCACAATGTTACATGTATGTTTTAACTAGGAAATAAACAATAGATTTGCACTGAGGTTTGGCACATGACAGATGTCAAAAAATTTCCCATGTCAACAGGTAACATCACCCTAACCAACAACATCTAGAGAAAAATCACCAACAACAAATTTTTTCCTCTCCTTAGCTTCATCCAACCATGTGAAAAAAAATTCATCCTTATCCATGTGATGATTGCACCTAGAGTTGACTACCCATTCGTTCTATGCAGAATGAGACAACGAGGATTGAGAAGTTTTTAATTTGAAGGTGAAATTATCAGTGGTTCATTGTTCAGAGGACATGTTTCATTCCAGGTATTTAACCTTATCTTCTAAATCATCTCTCTTCTTATAGAATTTTTTTTCCACATGTCCATTCTTTCCATAGTATTGACATGTCTTCTTCTTTAAACTTCACTAGGGTGCATAGGTCTGTATCTGAGGTTTCTGATCACATTATGTAGGTTTCTATGTAGAGGCATCAAATTGTACTCTATCCCTAAGATCCAAATTTCTCTTTCCCTTGATAAAATGAGCTTGATGTTTACCACCAAGCTTTCCTTATTCAAGTATTCTATGTTGATCAATGATCAAAAGGCCACATAAATCTTCAAAGGTGTAATCCTTACCATATTCCTTGTGTGCTTGCTAGTTGGTGCGGAACGTTGACATGAACAAATTGAATGGTGTTCTCCAGTTCATAAAGACCATCTCAATGAGTATTTTATCTTTCTTCTAGTAGTTCTTTCCACATTTTCCCAATTTCAACTGGAGTTGTTTGACATGCGCCAAATATTCCTTTATTATGTCAAAAGAATGAGGATCGAGAGAGATCAACTCTTTCTCCAACTGCATGACATGGCTCTCATCAAATAATTTGAACAATGACTTTGGATTCTTCCATAATTGATGAGGGAAGTCAATTCCATTGAGGTGAAACCGAATCTCCTGTGAGATATAGGTCATGATGACCCCCATAGCCTCATCCTTCTTTCCATCAATAGTGAACTTTTCATGTTCATCTATGTTGAAATATTGTAACTTCTAAGAATATTCTAATTATATTTGAGTTATTATTTTATAGATCAAATCCCATTATGTGGATTGATCAAGTTGGGTCGTGTATAAGATCAAATCCCCTTTTGTGGATTGATCAAACTATATTTGTATAGTGGTATTTGTAAATTCATCCCCTAGTAATTATAAAGTGGTTTTAGCCACTTCTAGGATAAGTCAGCTCAACCAAGTGAAGAGACACAACCCTAGCACCATCTGACACTTGTATTTATATGTGAGGTTGGTGTCTCATTTACACACACTCACTCACTCATCTAGTTGCGGTTGCAGGAGGAAGGAGAAGAGAGGCATATGCTCAGTATTAGTATGTATTTGGTGTTTTGGTCTCAGTCTCAGTATTGTATTGGCAATCTATTATTGAGGAAGTTTTTGTTGGTTTTTCTCCCCCATGAGGGTTTCCCAAGATAAAATGTTTCATACCTTGTGATTGTGTTTCTTTCAATGATCCTCTTTATATTGTTGTTTTGGAAATGCATCGAATGCTCATGTAAATTGGAAATAACCTAATAAAAACAACAAAAACTTAACATGGTATCATAGCTTGGCTGAAAAGAGAATCCTTCACTAGGTATCTAGACGCCATTAGTGTTGTACAAGAAAATTAGGGATTTTTACTGAAGATGAATTTTTTACCAAAAACCACCTTGGGAAGTGCACCATATCCTAGCGCATCTTTTGACAACTTGAGTCAACTTGTTAATGGTTGGATTCTCTGGAAAGTCAAACCCTAGTTTTGAATGGTACTAGAAAACCATGAAACCGGAACCAGTACCAAAAGGGCCAGTCCAGAAGTGCGCAAGTTCGGTTTTAAGGGGTAAAAATTGGATTTTTCAAAAACAATCAGCTCTGGCAAACTCGCCTCATCCCATCACATCTCCTGGTAAGCTCAGTTTCATTTTTTGAGCACTTTCATTTTCTGGTCATTTTCTTAGCTTCAGGTCAAGATGTATGCAAGCACTAAGCTTGTTGACAAGTTAGAAGGTGTGGAAAATTTATGTGCCTAGAAGTATAGAATTGGAATCATTCTTTAAGAGAATGACCTTGCAAAATTCATAAAATAAAATGTATCGGAACCTGAAGAAAATGCATCCAAAGAAAAGTACAAGAAGGATATGATTAAGGATAAAAGAATAATTGTAGATTTCATTAAAGACCACTTGATCCCTCAAGTGTATTCTAAGAATACTCCAAAATATATGTTTGATTCCCTAACCAGAATGTATGATGGAAATAACATCAACTGAAATATGAACTTGAGAACCCAACTCAAGAATACAAAGATGCAAAAAGGAGAAACCGCTCAAGACTATTTCTCTAGGGTTTCTCAATTCAAGGAATAGTTAGAGGAAATTGGAGACAACTTAGATGAATATTAAATCATGATGAAAACTCTTAATGGTCTCACAAGACCTTGGGATGCCTTCATCCCAACTATTTGTGCAAGAAAAGAGAAAATCCAATTTGACATATTATGGGAAGAATGTGTTCAAGAAGAAGCAAGAGTGGCCAACCGAGAAGCCGTCCTATTAAGAGATGAAGATCAATCCCTATATTCTCATTCTAAGGGTGGAAAGGGAAAGTCTCATTTTTAAAAGGAGACTCACTTTTATAAGGAGTCTCACTCTCCATAGAGATTCCAGAAATATCATAAAGGTCAAAGAAGAAGAAAAGATTTATCCTCCTAGCAGTGTTATCATTGTGATAAGATGGGACACATTTCTAAGAATTGTCCTGCCATAAGGGAAGAATACAAGAAGAGAAATAACAAAATACATCATGCCATGTAGTTGAAGATGATGAGCCACCCAACAAGTTATTTAAATAAGAGATTGAAGAATATGTTTTGTTTTCCACTCTCTCAAGATATGTAACACCTGGAGAGGATACTTGGCTCATAGATAGAGTTGCCTCTGAGCATGTGACAGGTCAGAAAAACACTCTCTCCAGACTTATAGAGAAGGAATCCCCCCAAAAAGTTTCAGTAGGAGATGATTATCAGTACCTAATCAAAGGAATAGTAGAATCCACCTACAAACTTGATTCAAGAACTTCGATGAGAATGAAGGATGTACTATGTGTACCAGGTTTGAAAAACAACTTACTTTATACTTCATTCAATAAGAAAGGTTTCAGGGTTGCATTCGTACATGATGAAGTTCTTATGTGGTCTAACGAAAAAATTGTAGAAGATGCAGTTGTTATTAGAATAGAAGAAGGTGGTTTGTACAAGTTAAAGGGTCACTCAAATGTAGCTTTGACTCACTCTACTAAAAGTCCTTTTGAACTTTGGCATAGAAGACTAGCTCACATCAACTAAAAACACTTACCATATGTAAGCAAGGTAGTTACAGGTTTACCAGAACTAAAGGTTGATCATGAAGGTGTATGCAAGGGATGTACACAAGAGAAAGAACATAAAGAATCCTTTTCCAAAGAGAAACAGTAAAGCATAAGGAATTTTGGAACTTTTCCACTCAGATGTATGCGGTCTAATACCATCAACCTCTCTAAGTGGGTATGTATACTATGTATCTTTTATTGATGATTACTCTCATAAGACTTGGGTTTATTTCTTGAAGTCAAAATATGAATTACTTTGAAAATGCAAGGAATTCAAAGCCTTGGTAGAAAACCTCTCCGAAAGAAAAATCAAGATACTCGGGTCAGACAATGGAGGAGAGTACACTTAAAATGAATTTGGAAGATTTTGCAGAGATGTTGGGATTAAGAGGGATCTCACCACTCCCTATAATCCTCAACAAAATGATGTAGAAAACATAAAGAATAGAATTATTATGGAAACAGTAAAGACTGTGATTCACAATCAAGATATTTCAATGCACTTATGGGTTTAAGAAACAAGAACAACAATATATGTCCAAAACGAATTATCCCATAGTGCACTTGGATTCAAAAATCCTGAAGAAATGTTCTATGGAAAGAAACCATAAGTAATCCATCTCAAAATATGTGGTTGTCCAGTATTTGCACACATTGCAAAAGAAAAGAAAACTAATTTGGATCCTTCAGGAAATAAGGGAATATTTGTTGGATATTGTGAGGTCTCTAAGGCCTTCAAAATTTACATACTAGGTTACCATCATATTGAGATTAACATAGATGTAACCTTTGATGAAGATGAAACACTCAAAAGATCAAGAAAATTCCATCTTGAATAAGTATATGAAGAAGAACCTGTAGCTCTCATAGTTTCATAACCCATAAAGGAAGTTTCATTTACCCCTGATGATGAGATTCTAGAAGATCATTATATGATAGAATCTCAAGAAACTCCCTATATAACAATCTCTCATAAGAGAAATCTAGCTTGGGAGAAATAACTTAAGAAACCTAAGCCATTCTCCAGCTATATGGCCTTGATGTGTGATCTCGTAGAAAAGGAACCCACTTGCTTTGAGGAATCCATTTAGAATAAAGAATGGATGGATTCCATGATAGAAGAATACCAATCCATTATGAAGAATGTTGTATGGGAAGTAGTTCCCAGACCAAAGAAAAAATATGTGGTATCTTCCAAGTGGATATACAAAATAAAACATGCAACAGATGGAAGTATTGAAAAACATAAGGTAAGATTTGTGGCTCGTGGATTTTCTCAAAAGGAAGGTATTGACTATGAATAAACATGTGATCTTGTATCCAAATACACTTCTATCAGAACCATCATAGCTCTTGCAGCCAAAATGAAGTGGAAGTTGCACCAGATGGATGTGAAAACAAATTTCTTAAATGGCGTTATTGAAGAAGAAGTGTATATAGAACAACCACAAGGATTTTAAGTTGAAGATAGAAAGACTAATGTCTCTAGGTTGAAGAAAGATTTGTATGGGTTGCAGCAAGATCCTAGAGCTTGGTATGGTAGAATTGATAGTTTCCTGACAAGATTGGGCTTTACAAAGAGAAAATTTGATCCCAACCTATACTTCAAGGTTATGAATGATGAGACAATTATATTTCTACTATATGTGGATGATTTATTCTTGACATGAGAATAAAATATCATCATAGATCGCAAGAAGAAGCTCGATGTAGAGTTTGATATGAAATACCTAGGTCCGATGCATTATTCCTTAACCAAGGGAAGTATGCAATTGAAATACTGAATAGATTTGACATGTTGGAATGTAAATCCATGAAAACGAATTTGAAGCTCATGGTTGATACTTCGTCAGAGTTGGTTGATGCTACTCTATATAGATAGATTATTGGATCGTTGATGTATCTGACTAATACCAGGGATTTTTTGTGAACACCTTGAGTCAGTATCTGGTGGAGCCCAGATGTGTTCTCCTTGTAGCTACAAAGCATGTGATGAGATACCTTAAGGGTACGTTGGATGATGGTCTCTGTTATACTGGAGATCATGACTTCATATTGTATGGTTATACTGATTCAGATTGGGATGGAATTTCATTAGACAGAAAGAGCACTTCAAGATGTTGTTTCAGTTTGGGTTCATCCATGAATTCATGGAAAAGTAGGAAGCAATCTAGTATTTCTCTCAGCATGGTAGAAGCGAAGTACATTGCAGCATGTTCCACCAATTGTGAATCCATATGGATTTAGAATTTTTTGACAGGTTTGTTTGATCTGGAGATGGAATCCACCGTGATTCTATGTGATAACCAAAGTTGTATAAAGATGACGGAGAACCCAATGTTCCATGATAATTCAAAGCACATAGAGATCTGGTACCACTATAATCATGATATGGTGCAGAGGCGAGTTGTAAAGCTCCAATATGTTGGCATAGATGAGTAGGTTTCATATGTGTTGACCAAGCCTCTATCTCGTGTGAAGTTTGAGTACTTCTGAGACAAGTTTGGTGTAGTCTGAAAGGACCTCACTTGAAAGGGGGAGTGATGTTGATGATACTATGGTATCCTGACCAACAACGGATATCTCCATTAGGATTTTATATCCTAGTGGATTGATCATCCTTGTGAAGATCTCGAAGGTCCGGTAAGGACAGTCTGTCAGATTACCTTTGCATCTATATGCTAGTTGTGGCTAGTAGTGGTAGCTCAGTTAGGATTTTATATCCTAGGTAATATTATGATTCTTGGGTAGATGTTGAAGGTATGGTAAGGGAATTATGTCATAGTACCATGTGGTAGCTTGTTAGGATTTTATATCCTAGGGAATCTTATGATTCCTAGGTAGATCCCAAAGGTCTGGTAAGGACGGTCTGTCAGAGTACCACAAAATGTTGTTGTTAATGAACCTGTCTCATTATGTTGCCACATGATGATGTTCTAATCTTGTGTTGTTGATGATGATGTTATTCCAGCTCCATGTTGTTGATGATGATGTTCTAGCCTCATGTTCTTGATGATGTTGTTGTTTCAGCTTCATGATATTGATGTTGATGTTTTAGCTTCATGTTGATGATGATGATGTTGTTACTCCAGATCCATGTTGTAAACAATGATGAAAAAAACTTTCGATGATTTATAGATGTGTCAGTCAGTGTTCTAGAGGTTGGTGATGATGTTTCACTCTCCTTGTCTTGATGATGTTGTATTGATTCATGTTAGTAGAATACCCTTCTTGTTAAGGGAGAGTGTTGAAATATTGTAATTTACAAGAATATTCTAATTATATTTGAGTTATTATTTTATAGATCAAATCCCTTTTTGTGGATTGATCAAGTCAGGTCTTGTATAAGATCAAATCCCCTTTTTCGGATTGGTCAAACTATATTTTTATAGTGGTATTTGTAAATTCGGCCCCTAGTAATTATAAAGTGGTTTTAGCCACTTCCAGGAGAAGTCGGCTCAACCAAGTGAAGAGACATAACCTAGCGCCATATCACACTTGTATTTATATGTGAGGTTGGTGTCTCATTTACACACACTCACGTAGTCATCTAGTGTGCATATCTTGTAGGCAGTTGTAGTTGTAGGAAGAAGGAGAACAGAGGCACATGCTCAGTCTTGGTCTGTCTTTGGTGTTTTGGTCTTAGTCTTGGAATTGTATTGGCAATCTATTATTAAGGAAGTTTTTGTTGGGTTTTCTCCCCCATGAGGGTTTCCCAGGATGAAATTTTGCATACCTTGTGATTGTGTTTCTTTCAGTGATCCTCTTTATACTGTTGTTTTGGAAATGCATTGAATGCTCATGTAAATTGGAAATAACCTAATAACAACAGTAAAAACTTAACAGCCTATTGGATATGGAATATAAATCTTCGTATACTGCCATAATCTTTTTCTCTTCAGTAGGGTTTCCATACATGGTGCCCATATTGTGTAATTTGATCCATTCAAAACAAAAGGATCAATATGCAAATCCATCTTCGATATATATATATACACAAAGTCTAGTTTTAAATGTTCCAATCATCAAACCACTGGCCCAGAGTCAATCAGACAACAAATCTAACTTAGCAAGGTTTGCAGACAACAGGTCAAGGTTTTAAACCATCAAATCTAATACCATGTTGGGGAAAGGGTGGAACCTGTAACAAAATAGACAAAGAATTATGTAGATAATCAAAGAGTGAATAAACTTTTGAAGACAAAAATGGAGTCTAAAGACATTGTTATAACACTTAATCAAAGCGCACTATGATTAGAACATCACAGTTCATATTGGAACTTGATATCTCTATATGATATCAACTTGATCACTTGATTTCCATTATGATAATGACCTATGGGGTTTGTTATTTATATCCTCGAGATATAACCAACTTCCCTAGAATATGGAAGATCTTTTCCACATGTAAGCATCGCTTATTAGAGTTGACTCTAAAAAATATGCTTTGTTGATTCAGCTCCACAAGAATGCTCAACTTGGTCGTCCATGCGTCCAACTTGTAGTTTATTTTTTGGATAGTCAGTACACCACCCGATTATCTTCAATTTTTGGTTGACTATTCAACCAACAAGCATGTCGACTACTTGACTAACTAACATAGAGTTATGGTCGATCACTCAACTGACTGTATCCAGATGTAGGTTGAACACTCAACCGACTAAATCTAGGAGATGTGTGATGAGCCATCAATGCTTGATGTTCCAACAAGAAAATGGTTCCATAGTATGTTGAAAACACTTCAAAAAACAAGGTTCTCTAGCCACTGAAAATAGGTATCCGTAGTCAGAAAAACCCAAAATTTGAAATTTATTGCCATGTGATTTTTTTTATTATATTTTTTTTCTTAGAAATTTATGGCATTAAACCCATGAGTACATTACACTTTCATTTCCTAAAACCTAATACTTTATAATCCCTAACCCTGCCAAAACCCTAACACCTATAAACTCTAACCCTATAATACATGTAATGCTTCTAACATCTAACCCTTATAGTCCATAACCCTTAACCCCTATATATTGAACCCCTAACCCCTCAAACTATTGCAACACCTAAAATACCTAATCCATATAGTTATTAAAACCTAAAACCCTTAACCACTTACCCTTATAACACATAAATCCCCAACTATTGTAACTGATAGTCCTTAATTCTTAACCGATCAAACTCTAATTATAACCTCCAAAAATTATAATTATAACCATTAACCCATATTTTTTACATCATGTAACCCATGTAATGTATTTAACACCTTGCCACTAACCCATATCATATTTGCATTTCCAATTCTCAATTTTTTTCTTTTTCTTCCTTATATAACTTATGGTTTTCATTATGGAGATCATCATTTTGGGTATGATCATGTTTCCTTTATCATTCCATTGTATTCCTCATTCTATTCAATATTAATCCTTGGTACATATATCCTACCCCAAAAATTAAACCAACCATAAAATTGGCACAACAAAACCTTACTAGAAAAACAAAAAACGGAATGAAAAGAAAGGAAAGATAATGATGAGATGATATTTGACAATGCATTCTCTAACCTAAGTGTTCAAAAAAACAGGGTATTCCCACATGAGATGGACACCTTCAATAACCATGTTCAAAAAAATAGGCTATTCCCACACATGAAGAACACCCTCAGTAAACACTCACACAACCAAATAAAATATCAATACAATGATATTTTTATGTAGTTAAAACCCTCAAAGAGGAAAACAGTCCATGGCCCCTGCCAACTTGGCCACTTAAGGTAATATATTAATGCAAAATAAAAATATTTTACAAGAGAGTTTATCACAATCAATCATCAAAAAATGACCCTCCATGCTCTTTAAATAGGGATCATGGACCAATCAAGTGTTAATCCACATATCAATATAACCATTAATATCAAGGAGATTATGAGTTGTTGGATCACTCTATGTCGATAACATATCATTACCATTGGATTACATAACTACAAAT
The DNA here is from genome assembly GCA_009831015.1 of Picea engelmannii. Taxonomy (NCBI): domain Eukaryota; kingdom Viridiplantae; phylum Streptophyta; class Pinopsida; order Pinales; family Pinaceae; genus Picea; species Picea engelmannii. Next base: position 11,321 of record ML777478.1, read on the forward strand.
GCATACGAATGCATACTAAAGAAACACACTTTTACCTAAAAACATATGATCTGAAAATAGGGGGCTGAATTATTATGCTATGCAAGCACCCTCTACCTCATTAAAATAAACTTTACAGGACCTTGCTCAATGTGTTAAAATATGCAAGATAGATTATGTGTCAAGTTCATGCATCTTCTTTTAAATGTTTATGTGTGAGGAAATTTTCCTTTCAATGGTTAAATATGTGTTTTAAATAAATACCCAATAAACATATCTTGTAGCAAATATAACCAGCAAACTCACAAAAATAACAAGATGATAAAGGAGTTCACCCCTCTCTGGGCTACATCTCCTTGAGCCTCCAGCAATGGACTTGGCTCGTTGGGATTAATTTGTCAATGATTCTTTTACACGCTGCTTCTCAAATCCAATGGAAATTTTGACTGTACCATTGGGTTTAGAATACATAAAAACCCCAAAAATGACCAATAGAACTCTGAAAATGGATCATGGCTCATCCGGGCATGACCTCTTCTACATGTGGCCTTAAGCTTCCCTGAGCTTCTTTGTGGAAAAAACACCTGTAAAAGTCATCAAATGGATCTGAAACCTATCCTAATGTGTTCATAGCATAACAATTAGCCAAAAATGACTATTCAGTCACAAAAAACAGACTTGGGCTCATCTAAGCATGACCTCCATCAATGAGGGCTTCAAGCTCCCTAGAGCTCTCTGAAAATTCAATGGTTAAAAACATGCAAAAGAAGTCTTCAAATGGCTTTGAAAATAGTTCCAATGGATTCAGAACATCCAAAAACCCCTAGCTAGGATTTTTCGGCACCTCATTTGGCCAAAAAATGAAGAAGATAGGCATCCTACCATTTTCTTCCTTCAAGTTTGTTGTCTCTGGTTCGCCAAAACGCACCTCTGTCTGCCCAACCTAACACACACACTCAAAATCGTGCTAAAACCTAGCACACGCACATAACCAAAAAATGGGCAAAATTGTCGAACGGTTAGGGTGCGCCCAACCCCTAACCGCCAAGTCCATGGGCATATGGTCCATGTGACCGTGCGCTCAAATAAAAAGGGCCAAGATTTTTAAACCAATGAAAATGCGCCAAGTGTTGGGCGAATGGTTGGTTGTAACCGTTTTAGAAAAAAATGTTTGAAAATACAAACCCATGCGCGCAAAGTGTAGGTCATATGGTATGGTTTATATGACCGGGGGCTGGGGCTAAGCCCCAGCCCAGACGCACCCCAACTCACATATATTCAAACTTTAATATAATTCAAACCATACATATAACAAGGCACATAGTATGGCACGTTGGCAGGGTGGACTTTGTAAAGACTTTGCATGTGCGTGGAGGTCACGAGGTCGAGTCCAGTGGACTCCATATAAATTTTAAACAACCAAACCAATAACAGGGTGCCACATGGCAGCCCACGATTGGGCCACGTGGCACCGTACAACCAACCAAAAAATACCACATGTCGCCATATCATTCATCCAAAATATTCCAACTTAGCACACACCTTTATCTGCCACATCATCATACGGACATGCCACATCAGCATCCGTACGGACTGTACAATCAGCACAATTTTTTACCTGTTTGACGATTCGAACAGATAGCGATATCTCACTCGTCCAATGTCTGTTTGAACCCAAATGAGTTGCGTTGGGTTTTTGATGATGAGGGCTACGCACCCATTTGTTTTGAGGAAATTCTGAGAACTTTGATTTTTGAGCCAAATTTTGACCCCTGGTCCAGATTTTGATCACGCCTTCCCACTGAAAGGCTTTTGGACCCACAAAAGATTATGATTATCTGCCTAAGCTTCAATAGTCTTCTTCTTCCAAGTTCTATCAACCGATTCTACTTGAAAAGTCTTTTTGACAATCACCTGGATACTTTGACATGCCTTGCACTACAACTGGCTATGTCCTTCAACCACTGTTCTTTGGCTGCTGTTGACCCACTGTTCTCTTTGTGCTTGGAAGACTGCCAACCTTCCCACTGAGAATCAAGTCCCTCTTGTGAACTCTTTGGCATCAAAACAATCCGCTCTCCAATGGTTGCAAAAACTTTCCTGCGACATCTTGTCACAAACCAAGAAAACCATCAATCTTGAAAACAAATTTATACAAGACTGAAAATGATGCCAAAAAAGTCTTTTGGCTCTTCAAGCAAACGGTCACATCTTGTACTTCATCAAAGCACTTGGTGTTTTCCTGCATCTTGGTGTACTCAAAATCAACTTACAATCCAACAAACACCTTTGACTAAACACAAGTCGAAAAACACGATCGACACAACATAGTTGTCAAGACAACATCGACACAAGCCGAGACTCATTTGAAACATATCGACCTTCCCAAAATGACAAGTCGACATTCATGATACATAATCATGTTACAATCATGAGTCATTCATGATGAACTATCACCAGGTTCACTGCTTAAACATACACAAAAACACATGCATGTGCATAGCTCTTCAACTCTCCTTCAAGTACAAACATAAGTACATAAACCCAAAACATGTGGGTACATAAGAGCTGAATATGAAAAAGATATATGGCTGTAATAAATGAGCATCATACCCCTCTTTTACATCCTCCTGGTGAAGTTGTGAAACAAACAAGAATGCCTTTAAATGAATTGCATTCACATGCAACTTGCATCATACAAGTTGTGATAAACTGTTGCAACTTGTCATACTTTCCATAAATGCATACATAAGGCTGAAATATGCATCTACAATAGAAAAATGCAAACCTTACTTGCTCAAGAAATCCAACCATTTCTTACCAAGCCAACTCAATGGTGAATTTTTCTGCTGAAAATTGTCCTCTTGTGAATCATCTTGACTCACATCGATGATGGAATCTCCTCTTCCATTCTTGCCAATCTCTTTATCCATCTGCTTCTTGTGTTGTGGATGAGTGGTTGGATGCAACGTCCAACATTGGTCAATGAGATGACCCCTCTTCTGCCAATGAGTGCAAATCTTGTGCATCCTCTTTTGAAGTTGTCTTTGCTTGTAAAGTTTCCTGAAAGTGGTCAATCTTTTCCAACATTTTGAAATATGATGGTTATATAAACCACAATATGTACATGGATTTTTTCTTCCATTTTTACATGCAAATTTATCATGTTTAACATAATCAAAAGCAACTGAATGATAGGCAGAATTATAGCTTGAACATTCACCTTTATCGCCTCTTTGAGGAGGTGAATTTGAAGAGTTACAAGCTCTCCTTTGAAGACCAACAGCAGTGTTCGTGTCCTCATTGTTGTCACAACTCTTTTGTTTCATACATTTGCATTCATCTTGAACATAAGCTTTGCATGTTGGAGGGGTTGAACTTGCAACAAAAGTTCTTGAACTTTCACCTTTATAGCCTTCTTGAGGAGGTGAACTTGAAACAAAATTTGTTCTTGGAACTTTTTCCCTTGTTTCCTCAACTTTGGAATTTGCTCCATCCCTTTGTTCATATCCAAGACCTATCCTCAACAACAATAGGCTCAACAATTCCTTGTGCATGCTTGCCTAACCCTCTACCTTCATAGCCCATTTTTAACAATAACTTGGACCCTATTCCTCTTATGTGATTTTCAAAAAGACCAAAGCATTCATCTTGAGAGGAATTTGAAGATAAACTAACATTACATACCTCATGTTCATGCATGTACTTGGTAAGGGTTTCCTTTGCCTCATGGAGTTGAGTCTCCATCTCATGCAACTTTTCAAGAAGTTGGTTTTTCTCCTCCTTCATGGCCATCAACTGCTCTTCAAGAGAAATCCTCTCTTCTCTATCTTCCCACAACTCTTGTACCATATCTTTCATGGTTGCAAACTCCTTCAAAATATCTTTGTCAAATAAATTGGATAATGAAGATGTGTGAGAACTATTAATGTTTGAAGCTTCCTCCATCCTTGCAAGATATCAAACTTCAACACAAAACTTTCACAATAATACCAACAGCTAAAACTTTAGCTATCAATGGCAATCACATGAGCAAAAACTGTGCTCTGATACCACCTGATCTGAAAATAGGGGTTTGACTTGTTATGCTATGCAAGAACCCTCTACCTCATTAAAATAAACTTTACAGGACCTTGCTCAATGTGTTAAAATATGCAAGATAGATTATGTGTCAAGTCCGTGCATCTTCTTTTAAATGTTTATGTGTGAGGAAATTTTCCTTTCAATGGTTAAATATGTGTTTTAAATAAATACACAATAAACATATCTTGCAGCAAATATAACCAGCAAACTCGCAACAATAACAAGATGATAAAGGAGTTCACCCCTCTCTGGGCTACATCTCCTTGAGCCTCCATCAATGGACTTGGCTCTTTGGGATTAATTTGTCAAAGATTATTTTACAAGCTACTGCTCAATTCCAATGGAAATTCTGACTGTACCATTGGGTTTAGAATACATAAAAACCCCAAAAATGACTAATATAACTCTAAAAACGGATCATGGCTCATCCGGGCATGACCTCTTCTACATGTGGCCTTAAGCTTCCCTGAGCTTCTTTGTGGAAAAAACACCTAAAAAAGTCATCAAATGGATCTGAAACCTATCCCAATGTGTTCAGATCATAACAATTAGCCAAAAATGACTATTCAGTCACAAAAAACAGACTTGGGCTCATCTGAGCATGACCTCCATCAATGAGGGCTTCAAGCTCCTTAGAGCTCTCTGAAACTTCAATGGTGAAAAACCTGCAAAAGAAGTCTTCAAATGGCTTTGAAAATAATTCCAATGGATTCAGAACATCCAAAAACCCCTAGTTGGGCTTTTTCGGCACCTCATTTGGCCAAAAAATGAAGAAGATAGGCCTCCTGCCATTTTCTTCCTTCAAGCTTGTTGTCTTTGGTTCGCCAAAACGCACCTCTGTGTGCCCAACCTAGCACACATGCTCAAAATCGTGCTAAAACCTAGCACGTGCACATAACCAAAAAATGGGCAAAATTTTCGAATGGTTAGGGCGCACCCAACCCCTAACTGCCAAGTCAGTGGGCATATGGTCCATGTGATCGCGAGCTCAAATAAAAAGGGCCAAGATTTTTAAACCAATGAAAATGCACCAAGTGTCGGGCAAATGGTTGGTTGTAACCGTTTTAGAAAAAAATGTTTGAAAATACAAACCCACGCGCGTAAAGTGTAGGTCATATGGTATGGTTTATATGATCGGGGGTTGGGGCTAAGCCCCAGCCCAGACGTGCCCCAACTCACATATATTCAAACTTTAATATAATTCAAACCATACATATAACAAGGCACATAGTATGGTGCGTTGGCAGGGCGAACTTTGTAAATACTTTTCATGTGTGTGGAGGTCGCAGGTTCGAGTCCGGTGGACTCCATATAAATTTTAAACAACCAAACCAATAACAGGGTGCCACGTGGCAACCCATGACTAGGCCACGTGGCACCGTACAACCAACCAAAAACTGCCACGTGTCGCCATATCATTCATCCAAAATATGCCAACTCAGCACACGCCACATGTCATACGGCTCTGCCACATCATCATACGGACATGCCTTGTCATCATCTGTACAGATTGTACAGTCAGCACAATTGTTTACCTGTTTTCCGATTTGAACAGATCGTGATATCTCACTCATCCGACGTCCGTTTGAACCCAAACAAGTTGTGTTGGGTTCATGACGATGAGGGTTACGCACCCGTTTGTTTTGAGGCAATTCCGAGAACTTTGATTTTTGAGCTAAATTTTGACCCCTGGTCCAGATTCTGATCAACATATTAGACCAAGTTGAACTTAAGTAACTCCTAAGTGTCTAAATATCTTAACATCGCTCCTTAAGAACAACTTCATATAGGATTGAAAAGTTTACAAAGATGACACAATATGAGAAGGAAGGATGCATTAGAGCTTATCCCTCATTAATGACGACTTCTTGAACTCCTAACATAGATCGAAGTTTGGAAAAATTCACTTCTAGAAGATGCTTTTTGAAAATGTTTGCAACTTGATATTCTGTAGGGAAAAAGAGCACTTAAATAGCTCAATCATGAATGAGATTTTTTATGAATTGCATGTGTAGCTCAATGTGTTTGTTTTTCTAATATTGAACTCGATATTTGGCAAGCTTGATGACACTATAATTGTTGCACCAAAGGGAGGTAGAATTTTGTTGTTGGAATCCAAACTCTAAAAGGATCTGCCCAAGAGATAAGGCTTCTTGAATTGCATTAACTATTTCTTAGTATTCTGCTTCTACTAAAGAAATAACAATAGCATGTTGTTTCTTACAAGCCCAAGAGACAGGTATAGAACCAAGGTTGAAAACATAACCTACAGTATACTTTTGATCATCAAGCTCATCCTCCCAATCTAAATCAATGAAAGCAACCAATAAAGTAGTCCCCCCTAAACTATACCTAGGATATACCGAAGTATCATTTTTGCTACTTTCCAATGGATTTCATGGGGATTTTTCATATACCAAGAAACAATACCAACAACAAAGGAAATACTAGGACATGTATGTCAAATATGGATCCCAATTGATTGATGGTACAAAGTGGCATCAACTTATGAAGTAGTACAAGTGGAAACAAGTTTGACTTCAGGCTATAATGGAGAAGGGGACAATTTAGATTCTTCCTTTTGAAAGTGGTGAAGAAGGTCACATGCCTACTTATAAAATAAAAAATCCTTAATTGGTTTATAATGCTTGGAGGCTAGGGAAATAATGAGAATAACCTAAGTGTGACCACTTTTGCATACCAAGCTTGAGGAGATTGCTTAGGACCATAGAGAGATTTCTGAAGGAAGCATACAAGTTTGGAGTCATTATGAACATAGCTAGGAGGTTTTTCCATATAGATTTCTTATTGAAAATCCCCATGCAAGAAGGAAGATTTAACATCCATCTGATGGAATTCCCATTTATGTGAGGTAGCAAGGGCTAGAACAAGTGATGGAATTTTTTCTGGCTACGGGGAAAATGTTTCATTGTAGTCAATTCCTTCAACTTGAAATAATCCTTTGGAAACTAATGGGGCTTTATGTCTTTTAACACTTCCATATGATGCATTCTTAGTTATATACACCCATTTACATATGAAAAGTTTTCTTCCTTTTGGAAGAGGTACAAGATCCAAAGTATCATTTTCCATTAAGGAATGATATTCTTCATTCATGGTTGTGTCCCAATATGGATGGCCAGATACTTCTACAAATGTGTCTAGATCATGAGTCTTTGAAACTTGAACCAAAAGAGAGGAGGCTCGCTAGAACTGTGAACATGTCCGACGTTGATCTACAGGATCACCGAAAAGATCACCAACTACTTCTCTTGTTGAACGAACCCATCTGGGAAGTAGTGGTGCTAGTGCATGTTCATGTTCAATGGACTCATTTGGAGGAAGTGAGAAATCGAAGGTGGATTTTCATCTTCACTATCATCATCTAAAAAATAAACCATAAAACGACAAAAATATGGCACAAACATCAGAGATGGCGCAAATGCTAAATATGGCTTGCAGGCTAAAGATGACACAAACACCAAATTAGGCTCACATGCAAAGATATTTTCATCAAATTTAACATGTCTTCTAAAACTTATTTCATTGGAATGAAGTTGAAGAATTTTATAACCTTCGACAACTTCAGAATATCCAACAAAAATGAACTTCTCACTTTTAGGTTGTAATTCTTTCATTTTCTCATTAGGAATGTGATCCCATGCTACACTACCAAATACATGAAAGTGGCTTACATTTGACTTAGTTTTAGTCCATGCTTCTTCTAGTGTTATATTTTTTAAATCCTTTGTGGGAGTGTGATTTACTATGTAATTCACACAGTTGATGGCTTCCACCCAATAATGAAGACTTTATCCCTTATATTAGATCATACAATTAGCCATTTCTTTTAATGTGTGTTCTTTATCTTGGCAACACCATTTTTCTATGTTGTATATGGAATAGTATGTTGCATTTGAATTCCCTATGTAGTGCAGTAACTTGTGAATTTTTTTTTCACATATCCTCCTCCATTATTTATTCCTAACCTTTGAAGTCGATGTCCAAATTATTTTTCTACAAGGGCCTTGTAGGCCAAATAAATGTCAAAAAATTCACTCTTAAGTTTTAATTAAACCCCAAGTGTGTATGGAAAATTCATCAATGAAAATTAAGAAGTATTTGCACCCAGAGAAAGAAAAAGAAGAAAGTGAACCACACAAATCACTGTGAACAAGTTGCAAAGTGGTTGAGGTGTTCCAAGAGGCACTTTTATCAAAACTGTCATGATGATGTTCGTTGAGAACACAACCAACACAAACACCATCTTTGCAAGAAATGAGAGGAAGACTAGTCACCATATTTTGATTACATATTTGTTACAATGAGCGATATTTTAGATGACCAAACCACTCATACATGTTGACCACAATTTTGGTCAACAATTTTTAGCTGGAAAATATTTTCTATGCTTCTCTTTGTTCCATATTGCTTGTTTTTGAATTGAAAAATTTCCACTAATTATATAGCCTATAAATGGTTGCAAGGAATACTAAAACTTACTATGAAAAGAGAAAACAAGTGAAGAGTTTATTTCAATTATTCTCAAGATGAAAGATGTGTAAAAAGTTCAGAGGGATAATCTATGTTATGAAATGCATGACAATGTTTTCATTTATCCATCTTGATTATGAGGCCTGCTTTAACTTGGTTGCAGCAATATTTAAATATTGATATTGGTATGAAGAAATACATATTTTCAAAAGTATAAGATGTCTGTCACCGCATGGAATTGAAATCTAAGAATAGGTTCTACTGCAAAATATATATAGATATATATACTCATGCATTAAAGTTTCATTATAAACCCAACACTTATTTAATAAAATCAATACCAATGGACAATATTATTACAACAACTTTGACTATATGGGTTGAAGATGACATCATTTGATTGTATTCAAAGATATAACCATTTAAAAGAAGATTTGGTTTGTTTCTTATTATACTTACAGGACCAACCCCCCTCATTATTCCACAGAATCCCAAATCATGAATCATTTATATCTTCATTCCCCCCCTTGTTGTATAAATAGATAATGGTTATAAAAAAAATATGTATTGGCAATTTTTGCACATGTATGGTTTGAAGCTTGGTTGGTATAGGGCATAAATATTGTGGAAAGAGTATGAGCAAACTAATTATATCTACGTTATGAACATGCATCATACACTCATATCATTTCATTTCATTTTTCATATAGTACAAACCCCTCCATCTCTCCCAAATTCATTTTTATTCCCATGTTCTAAGCCATTATTAGTTTGTGGATATATAAAGGATGTTTTGAAAAGATGCATAATTACAGGAGAATATTGAAATAAAACAATTAAGAGATACAAAGGTATTCCCACCTATTAATTATTATTTATCATTATCCTTTATCATTATTATTATTTTTCACAGAAACGGTTATGGGGTGTTTATATTCATCTTGGCCTGAATGCCGAAAATCTTATTACATTGGTGATTTCTTTGTTCTGTTGCATCTCGCTGCTAAGAATGAGAGTGCAGCTGAGGCTTTCCGATTTCCTCCTTGATAAGGAGCGCAAATACTTGATTTCAGTGATTTTCCCCCACTTGGAGATACAGACAAATTTGTTTAAGAGTAAACAGTAAAACATGGCAGCAAACTTCTTAAGGAATGGGTT
>ML777478.1:21134-32391 GCA_009831015.1 Picea engelmannii
GGGGTTCAATATATAGGGGTTAAGGGTTATGGACTATAAGGGTTAGATGTTAGAAGCATTACATGTATTATAGGGTTAGAGTTTATAGGTGTTAGGGTTTTGGCAGGGTTAGGGATTATAAAGTATTAGGTTTTAGGAAATGAAAGTGTAATGTACTCATGGGTTTAATGCCATAAATTTCTAAGAAAAAAAATATAATAAAAAAAATCACATGGCAATAAATTTCAAATTTTGGGTTTTTCTGACTACGGATACCTATTTTCAGTGGCTAGAGAACCTTGTTTTTTGAAGTGTTTTCAACATACTATGGAACCATTTTCTTGTTGGAACATCAAGCATTGATGGCTCATCACACATCTCCTAGATTTAGTCGGTTGAGTGTTCAACCTACATCTGGATACAGTCAGTTGAGTGATCGACCATAACTCTATGTTAGTTAGTCAAGTAGTCGACATGCTTGTTGGTTGAATAGTCAACCAAAAATTGAAGATAATCGGGTGGTGTACTGACTATCCAAAAAATAAACTACAAGTTGGACGCATGGACGACCAAGTTGAGCATTCTTGTGGAGCTGAATCAACAAAGCATATTTTTTAGAGTCAACTCTAATAAGCGATGCTTACATGTGGAAAAGATCTTCCATATTCTAGGGAAGTTGGTTATATCTCGAGGATATAAATAACAAACCCCATAGGTCATTATCATAATGGAAATCAAGTGATCAAGTTGATATCATATAGAGATATCAAGTTCCAATATGAACTGTGATGTTCTAATCATAGTGCGCTTTGATTAAGTGTTATAACAATGTCTTTAGACTCCATTTTTGTCTTCAAAAGTTTATTCACTCTTTGATTATCTACATAATTCTTTGTCTATTTTGTTACAGGTTCCACCCTTTCCCCAACATGGTATTAGATTTGATGGTTTAAAACCTTGACCTGTTGTCTGCAAACCTTGCTAAGTTAGATTTGTTGTCTGATTGACTCTGGGCCAGTGGTTTGATGATTGGAACATTTAAAACTAGACTTTGTGTATATATATATATCGAAGATGGATTTGCATATTGATCCTTTTGTTTTGAATGGATCAAATTACACAATATGGGCACCATGTATGGAAACCCTACTGAAGAGAAAAAGATTATGGCAGTATACGAAGATTTATATTCCATATCCAATAGGCTGTTAAGTTTTTACTGTTGTTATTAGGTTATTTCCAATTTACATGAGCATTCAATGCATTTCCAAAACAACAGTATAAAGAGGATCACTGAAAGAAACACAATCACAAGGTATGCAAAATTTCATCCTGGGAAACCCTCATGGGGGAGAAAACCCAACAAAAACTTCCTTAATAATAGATTGCCAATACAATTCCAAGACTAAGACCAAAACACCAAAGACAGACCAAGACTGAGCATGTGCCTCTGTTCTCCTTCTTCCTACAACTACAACTGCCTACAAGATATGCACACTAGATGACTACGTGAGTGTGTGTAAATGAGACACCAACCTCACATATAAATACAAGTGTGATATGGCGCTAGGTTATGTCTCTTCACTTGGTTGAGCCGACTTCTCCTGGAAGTGGCTAAAACCACTTTATAATTACTAGGGGCCGAATTTACAAATACCACTATAAAAATATAGTTTGACCAATCCGAAAAAGGGGATTTGATCTTATACAAGACCTGACTTGATCAATCCACAAAAAGGGATTTGATCTATAAAATAATAACTCAAATATAATTAGAATATTCTTGTAAATTACAATATTTCAACACTCTCCCTTAACAAGAAGGGTATTCTACTAACATGAATCAATACAACATCATCAAGACAAGGAGAGTGAAACATCATCACCAACCTCTAGAACACTGACTGACACATCTATAAATCATCGAAAGTTTTTTTCATCATTGTTTACAACATGGATCTGGAGTAACAACATCATCATCATCAACATGAAGCTAAAACATCAACATCAATATCATGAAGCTGAAACAACAACATCATCAAGAACATGAGGCTAGAACATCATCATCAACAACATGGAGCTGGAATAACATCATCATCAACAACACAAGATTAGAACATCATCATGTGGCAACATAATGAGACAGGTTCATTAACAACAACATTTTGTGGTACTCTGACAGACCGTCCTTACCAGACCTTTGGGATCTACCTAGGAATCATAAGATTCCCTAGGATATAAAATCCTAACAAGCTACCACATGGTACTATGACATAATTCCCTTACCATACCTTCAACATCTACCCAAGAATCATAATATTACCTAGGATATAAAATCCTAACTGAGCTACCACTACTAGCCACAACTAGCATATAGATGCAAAGGTAATCTGACAGACTGTCCTTACCGGACCTTCGAGATCTTCACAAGGATGATCAATCCACTAGGATATAAAATCCTAATGGAGATATCCGTTGTTGGTCAGGATACCATAGTATCATCAACATCACTCCCCCTTTCAAGTGAGGTCCTTTCAGACTACACCAAACTTGTCTCAGAAGTACTCAAACTTCACACGAGATAGAGGCTTGGTCAACACATATGAAACCTACTCATCTATGCCAACATATTGGAGCTTTACAACTCGCCTCTGCACCATATCATGATTATAGTGGTACCAGATCTCTATGTGCTTTGAATTATCATGGAACATTGGGTTCTCCGTCATCTTTATACAACTTTGGTTATCACATAGAATCACGGTGGATTCCATCTCCAGATCAAACAAACCTGTCAAAAAATTCTAAATCCATATGGATTCACAATTGGTGGAACATGCTGCAATGTACTTCGCTTCTACCATGCTGAGAGAAATACTAGATTGCTTCCTACTTTTCCATGAATTCATGGATGAACCCAAACTGAAACAACATCTTGAAGTGCTCTTTCTGTCTAATGAAATTCCATCCCAATCTGAATCAGTATAACCATACAATATGAAGTCATGATCTCCAGTATAACAGAGACCATCATCCAACGTACCCTTAAGGTATCTCATCACATGCTTTGTAGCTACAAGGAGAACACATCTGGGCTCCACCAGATACTGACTCAAGGTGTTCACAAAAAATCCCTGGTATTAGTCAGATACATCAACGATCCAATAATCTATCTATATAGAGTAGCATCAACCAACTCTGACGAAGTATCAACCATGAGCTTCAAATTCGTTTTCATGGATTTACATTCCAACATGTCAAATCTATTCAGTATTTCAATTGCATACTTCCCTTGGTTAAGGAATAATGCATCGGACCTAGGTATTTCATATCAAACTCTACATCGAGCTTCTTCTTGCGATCTATGATGATATTTTATTCTCATGTCAAGAATAAATCATCCACATATAGTAGAAATATAATTGTCTCATCATTCATAACCTTGAAGTATAGGTTGGGATCAAATTTTCTCTTTGTAAAGCCCAATCTTGTCAGGAAACTATCAATTCTACCATACCAAGCTCTAGGATCTTGCTGCAACCCATACAAATCTTTCTTCAACCTAGAGACATTAGTCTTTCTATCTTCAACTTAAAATCCTTGTGGTTGTTCTATATACACTTCTTCTTCAATAACGCCATTTAAGAAATTTGTTTTCACATCCATCTGGTGCAACTTCCACTTCATTTTGGCTGCAAGAGCTATGATGGTTCTGATAGAAGTGTATTTGGATACAAGATCACATGTTTATTCATAGTCAATACCTTCCTTTTGAGAAAATCCACGAGCCACAAATCTTACCTTATGTTTTTCAATACTTCCATCTGTTGCATGTTTTATTTTGTATATCCACTTGGAAGATACCACATATTTTTTCTTTGGTCTGGGAACTACTTCCCATACAACATTCTTCATAATGGATTGGTATTCTTCTATCATGGAATCCATCCATTCTTTATTCTAAATGGATTCCTCAAAGCAAGTGGGTTCCTTTTCTACGAGATCACACATCAAGGCCATATAGCTGGAGAATGGCTTAGGTTTCTTAAGTTATTTCTCCCAAGCTAGATTTCTCTTATGAGAGATTGTTATATAGGGAGTTTCTTGAGATTCTATCATATAATGATCTTCTAGAATCTCATCATCAGGGGTAAATGAAACTTCCTTTATGGGTTATGAAACTATGAGAGCTACAGGTTCTTCTTCATATACTTATTCAAGATGGAATTTTCTTGATCTTTTGAGTGTTTCATCTTCATCAAAGGTTACATCTATGTTAATCTCAATATGATGGTAACCTAGTATGTAAATTTTGAAGGCCTTAGAGACCTCACAATATCCAACAAATATTCCCTTATTTCCTGAAGGATCCAAATTAGTTTTCTTTTCTTTTGCAATGTGTGCAAATACTGGACAACCACATATTTTGAGATGGATTACTTATGGTTTCTTTCCATAGAACATTTCTTCAGGATTTTTGAATCCAAGTGCACTATGGGATAATTCGTTTTGGACATATATTGTTGTTCTTGTTTCTTAAACCCATAAGTGCATTGAAATATCTTGATTGTGAATCACAGTCTTTACTGTTTCCATAATAATTCTATTCTTTATGTTTTCTACATCATTTTGTTGAGGATTATAGGGAGTGGTGAGATCCCTCTTAATCCCAACATCTCTGCAAAATCTTCCAAATTCATTTTAAGTGTACTCTCCTCCATTGTCTGACCCGAGTATCTTGATTTTTCTTTCGGAGAGGTTTTCTACCAAGGCTTTGAATTCCTTGCATTTTCAAAGTAATTCATATTTTGACTTCAAGAAATAAACCCAAGTCTTATGAGAGTAATCATCAATAAAAGATACATAGTATACATACCCACTTAGAGAGGTTGATGGTATTAGACCGCATACATCTGAGTGGAAAAGTTCCAAAATTCCTTATGCTTTACTGTTTCTCTTTGGAAAAGGATTCTTTATGTTCTTTCTCTTGTGTACATCCCTTGCATACACCTTCATGATCAACCTTTAGTTCTGGTAAACCTGTAACTACCTTGCTTACATATGGTAAGTGTTTTTAGTTGATGTGAGCTAGTCTTCTATGCCAAAGTTCAAAAGGACTTTTAGTAGAGTGAGTCAAAGCTACATTTGAGTGACCCTTTAACTTGTACAAACCACCTTCTTCTATTCTAATAACAACTGCATCTTCTACAATTTTTTCGTTAGACCACATAAGAACTTCATCATGTACGAATGCAACCCTGAAACCTTTCTTATTGAATGAAGTATAAAGTAAGTTGTTTTTCAAACCTGGTACACATAGTACATCCTTCATTCTCATCGAAGTTCTTGAATCAAGTTTGTAGGTGGATTCTACTATTCCTTTGATTAGGTACTGATAATCATCTCCTACTGAAACTTTTTGGGGGGATTCCTTCTCTATAAGTCTGGAGAGAGTGTTTTTCTGACCTGTCACATGCTCAGAGGCAACTCTATCTATGAGCCAAGTATCCTCTCCAGGTGTTACATATCTTGAGAGAGTGGAAAACAAAACATATTCTTCAATCTCTTATTTAAATAACTTGTTGGGTGGCTCATCATCTTCAACTACATGGCATGATGTATTTTGTTATTTCTCTTCTTGTATTCTTCCCTTATGGCAGGACAATTCTTAGAAATGTGTCCCATCTTATCACAATGATAACACTGCTAGGAGGATAAATCTTTTCTTCTTCTTTGACCTTTATGATATTTCTGGAATCTCTATGGAGAGTGAGACTCCTTATAAAAGTGAGTCTCCTTTTAAAAATGAGACTTTCCCTTTCCACCCTTAGAATGAGAATATAGGGATTGATCTTCATCTCTTAATAGGACGGCTTCTCGGTTGGCCACTCTTGCTTCTTCTTGAACACATTCTTCCCATAATATGTCAAATTGGATTTTCTCTTTTCTTGCACAAATAGTTGGGATGAAGGCATCCCAAGGTCTTGTGAGACCATTAAGAGTTTTCATCATGATTTAATATTCATCTAAGTTGTCTCCAATTTCCTCTAACTATTCCTTGAATTGAGAAACCCTAGAGAAATAGTCTTGAGCGGTTTCTCCTTTTTGCATCTTTGTATTCTTGAGTTGGGTTCTCAAGTTCATATTTCAGTTGATGTTATTTCCATCATACATTCTGGTTAGGGAATCAAACATATATTTTGGAGTATTCTTAGAATACACTTGAGGGATCAAGTGGTCTTTAATGAAATCTACAATTATTCTTTTATCCTTAATCATATCCTTCTTGTACTTTTCTTTGGATGCATTTTCTTCAGGTTCCGATACATTTTATTTTATGAATTTTGCAAGGTCATTCTCTTAAAGAATGATTCCAATTCTATACTTCTAGGCACATAAATTTTCCACACCTTCTAACTTGTCAACAAGCTTAGTGCTTGCATACATCTTGACCTGAAGCTAAGAAAATGACCAGAAAATGAAAGTGCTCAAAAAATGAAACTGAGCTTACCAGGAGATGTGATGGGATGAGGCGAGTTTGCCAGAGCTGATTGTTTTTGAAAAATCCAATTTTTACCCCTTAAAACCGAACTTGCGCACTTCTGGACTGGCCCTTTTGGTACTGGTTCCGGTTTCATGGTTTTCTAGTACCATTCAAAACTAGGGTTTGACTTTCCAGAGAATCCAACCATTAACAAGTTGACTCAAGTTGTCAAAAGATGCGCTAGGATATGGTGCACTTCCCAAGGTGGTTTTTGGTAAAAAATTCATCTTCAGTAAAAATCCCTAATTTTCTTGTACAACACTAATGGCGTCTAGATACCTAGTGAAGGATTCTCTTTTCAGCCAAGCTATGATACCATGTTAAGTTTTTGTTGTTTTTATTAGGTTATTTCCAATTTACATGAGCATTCGATGCATTTCCAAAACAACAATATAAAGAGGATCATTGAAAGAAACACAATCACAAGGTATGAAACATTTTATCTTGGGAAACCCTCATGGGGGAGAAAAACCAACAAAAACTTCCTCAATAATAGATTGCCAATACAATACTGAGACTGAGACCAAAACACCAAATACATACTAATACTGAGCATATGCCTCTCTTCTCCTTCCTCCTGCAACCGCAACTAGATGAGTGAGTGAGTGTGTGTAAATGAGACACCAACCTCACATATAAATACAAGTGTCAGATGGTGCTAGGGTTGTGTCTCTTCACTTGGTTGAGCTGACTTATCCTAGAAGTGGCTAAAACCACTTTATAATTACTAGGGGATGAATTTACAAATACCACTATACAAATATAGTTTGATCAATCCACAAAAGGGGATTTGATCTTATACACGACCCAACTTGATCAATCCACATAATGGGATTTGATCTATAAAATAATAACTCAAATATAATTAGAATATTCTTAGAAGTTACAATATTTCAACATAGATGAACATGAAAAGTTCACTATTGATGGAAAGAAGGATGAGGCTATGGGGGTCATCATGACCTATATCTCACAGGAGATTCGGTTTCACCTCAATGGAATTGACTTCCCTCATCAATTATGGAAGAATCCAAAGTCATTGTTCAAATTATTTGATGAGAGCCATGTCATGCAGTTGGAGAAAGAGTTGATCTCTCTCGATCCTCATTCTTTTGACATAATAAAGGAATATTTGGCGCATGTCAAACAACTCCAGTTGAAATTGGGAAAATGTGGAAAGAACTACTAGAAGAAAGATAAAATACTCATTGAGATGGTCTTTATGAACTGGAGAACACCATTCAATTTGTTCATGTCAACGTTCCGCACCAACTAGCAAGCACACAAGGAATATGGTAAGGATTACACCTTTGAAGATTTATGTGGCCTTTTGATCATTGATCAACATAGAATACTTGAATAAGGAAAGCTTGGTGGTAAACATCAAGCTCATTTTATCAAGGGAAAGAGAAATTTGGATCTTAGGGATAGAGTACAATTTGATGCCTCTACATAGAAACCTACATAATGTGATCAGAAACCTCAGATACAGACCTATGCACCCTAGTGAAGTTTAAAGAAGAAGACATGTCAATACTATGGAAAGAATGGACATGTGGAAAAAAAATTCTATAAGAAGAGAGATGATTTAGAAGATAAGGTTAAATACCTGGAATGAAACATGTCCTCTGAACAATGAACCACTGATAATTTCACCTTCAAATTAAAAACTTCTCAATCCTCGTTGTCTCATTCTGCATAGAACGAATGGGTAGTCAACTCTAGGTGCAATCATCACATGGATAAGGATGAATTTTTTTTCACATGGTTGGATGAAGCTAAGGAGAGGAAAAAATTTGTTGTTGGTGATTTTTCTCTAGATGTTGTTGGTTAGGGTGATGTTACCTGTTGACATGGGAAATTTTTTGACATCTGTCATGTGCCAAACCTCAGTGCAAATCTATTGTTTATTTCCTAGTTAAAACATACATGTAACATTGTGGAATTTTGGCCAAATCAGTTCTATGTTCATGATTTTAAGAAAGAAAATCCGATGGTCACCAGTGGGCTTCTTGACCTGACAACCAATTTATACAAATTCTATGACATGAATCGACTTGACACTGAACCGTCTGCCCTTGTTTCTCACACTGATGAATGAAGTCAAATTTTGCATGAATGGATCAAACACCTAAATTTTCGAAGACTATGGTCGATGGAAACACAGAACATGGTTTTTGGTCTACCTAAAGTGTTTTCCCTGAATAAGTATGTAAGGGTTATGTGCTTGGGAAGCATCATCAAGAACCATTTGACTCTGGAAAAGCATGGCAAACTGAGAACCTATTGGATCTAGTTCATAGTGATGTCTTCTACATCAATATACCTTCACTGGTAGATGTAAGGTATATATTTAATTTCATTGATGATTTCACTTTCTTTACATGTGACTATTTTCTGAAGAACAAAACCTTGTCTTTGAAAAATTCAAGGAGTTTAGAGCCTTTGTTGAAAAGTGAAGTGGTCGACCCATCAAGTTCCTAAGATCAGACTTTGGTGTTGAGTATGTAATTCAACCTTTTGAAGAATACCTGGTTCTATATGGTATTGATTGTCAGTGGTCAGTTCCTCACATACCTCAACATAATGGTGGCACTAAATGCAAAAATTGGACGTTAGTCAAAATGGATAAATTTCTTTTGCAGGATAAAGATCTGCCTCCTCACTTTTGGGTTGAAGCGGTGTATTGTGCAAACTATCTGCTAAATCACATATCGACTTGAGTTGTTCCTTCTATGACTCTAATAGAATGATGGTGTGGAAAAAATCCTTCAGTCGACCACCTTGATGTGTTTGGGTGTGTTGCCTGGGATCATATTTTCGATAATTTGTAGAAATAATTTGGATGCAAAGAGTCATACTTACATCATGATGAGATACTATAAAGAGTCAAAATCCTATCCACTATTTGATCCTATCAAATGAAAAATTATTATCAGATGAAATGTATGGTTTGATGAGAAGTATTCTATAATTAATTCATTGAATTCCTCCTCTGGATTGCTGCAGGATGATCCCTTTCATGTTGTCTCGAACATTGGTTCTCCTGCTCCATATTTCATTCCTTCGTCTGGACAGTCAAAATTTGTTCACGTTTCAACTATAGTGTCGACCTATGAGTCAACCAATCCATCATCCTTTATTTTGATTGGTCCACCGATTGAAGAACTTCCAACTTTTGATCGAATTGCTTTGGTCAATCACATTTCACCTATTTCTTGTCTTCCTAGATGGGTTGCCAAGACAATTGAAGATGTTGAAGCTGATGCTAGAGATGTTTCCTTCAGAAAAAAAACTCAAAGTTAAAAAAAAACATGTCAGTGTTTCCTTGATGACTCATGTACTTGAAACTTTATCGCTGAATGTGTTTTTGAGTGAAATAAAGCATGCTTGGTTGTGAAGGTATTTTCTCAACAATAAGTTATCGACTACATTGAGACCTTTCCCTTGTTGCAAATATGAAATCTATTCGACCGATTCTTTCCCTTGCTGATCGTTTTGGATGGTGAATTCATCAAATGGATGTGAAGAGTGCATTTATTCATGGAGACCACTCTAAATAAATTTTCATGGAACATTCATCTATTTTGTGATATATTCTAACCTGGCATGTTGACTCAATAAGTTGCTTTATGTTTTCAAGCAGGATACCTTATCTTGGTATGCCAATATCGACATTTTCTTTCTTTGACTTGGTTTCAAACATTGTGAATCTGATCATAGCTTGTATGTACTCCATACCAATGGAGACACTTTGATTTTTGTTGTATATGTAGATGACCTACTCATTATTGGGAATACTAATGATCTCATCCTTAGATTGAAGAAACAACTTACTGACTCTTTTGACACAACATATATTGGTACCATGCACTATTTTTTGGGTGTTCAAGTATTACCACTATCTGATGGATTTTTCATTTCTTAGTCTAAATATGTGATGGATCTGTTGACATGTTTCAATATGATTGATTGTAATCCCTGTGCTACTCCTTTTCAATCTTGAGTAAATCTCACTAAAACTTATCAAACATCCATAGTCAATGCTACACTTTATTGACAACTAGTCGACAATCTTATTTATCTTACTCATAGCTGACCGATATTTCCTTTGTTGTTAGTGTAGTTTCTAGGTTTATGAAGGACCCTAAAGAAAGCCACTATAAAGAAGTTAAACGAATTTTTTGTTATCTAAAGGGTACCACTCATTTTGGTATAAAATATTATTGAAGTTTAGATTCGTTGGTCAGCTTCACCAACTCCGACTGGGATGATGATAATGATGATTGGACTTCCACTTCTAGCTATGTGTTTCACTTCAACATTGGACCATTGGTTTGGTCATGCAAGAAACAAAAGGTAGTCTCTTTTTTGACTAAGTAAGTAAAGTATCACAACGATGTTAAGACACGTACTGAAGTAGTTTGGATCCGCCAACTTTTGGGAGAACTTGGATTTCGTATTTAGACCTCGACTATAATCAATTGTGATAACCAAAGTGCTATACAATTTGCTGACAATCCTCTTGCCCATAGTAAGATGAACCATGTTGAGCTCAATGCTCACTATTTAAGATAGTTGGTTCATGAGAATATTGCATCTCTTGAATATTGCAGAATATATGATCATGTTGTTGATATCTTCACCAAACATTTGACTAAATCTTGATTTATCAAGATTAATATGATGATTGGGCTTTAGGAATCTACAATTATGGGGGGTGTCATGGTGATG
>ML777478.1:32462-49264 GCA_009831015.1 Picea engelmannii
GGGGGTGTTGGAACATCAATAATTGATGGTTGGTCACACATCTCTTGAATTCAGTAGATCAAGCAGTTGACCTACATAGGGATACAATAGGTTGGGAGATCGACCAGAACTCTACACCATTTGATCGAGTAGTTGACATGCCTATTGGTTGGATAGTTGATCAACAATCGAAGATATGTAGGTGGTGGATCAACCAAACCAACAATCAATTACGATTTGGATGCATGGATGGTCAAATAGAGAATCCTTGTCGAGTTGACTTGATAATGCAGATTTGGTAGAGTCAACTCTAACAATCGATGGTTACATGTGGACACGATCTTCCATATTATACTAAATTTTGTTAGATATTGTGGTTATAAATAGTAGACACCATAGGTCATTATCATCATGGTGATAAAGTGATCAAGATGATATCATATGGAGATATCAAGGTCCAATATGCATTGTGATGTTATGATCACAGTGCGATTTTCTTAAGTGTTTTAACGATGTCTTTAGACACTACCTTTGTCTTTGAAATTTTATTCCTTCTTCTATTATCTAGAAAATTATCTATCTGTTTTGTTACAGGTTCCACCCTTTCCCCAATAGTTATTAGTGCCTAGAAAACAATATTTTTCAAAGTGTTTTAATCATGCTAGGGATTCCTATTTTCCATAGCTACAAAACCCAATTTTTCAAAATATCATTTTTAGTGGTTTTAGATTCTATTTTGAATGGATGTAGAACATTGTGTCATGGTGCATGAAATATTTTTATGCATGTAGCCATCCTACCATCATGATGGGCATATTCTTCAGTCCTCTCCTTCCTGAATTTTTGTTTGTTAGTTTTCATTGATTTCCTTTTTCTAGGGATAGAAAAATAATTCAGTTTTGGGAGGAATTCATGGATGGGATATCATAGGGGTCATGCCATATGTCCTATGATGTACCCTATCCAAAATACATCATAACTAATATTTTCATGTGTTCTCTATTGTGCCTCTATCTTGTTTTTTAAATTGTTGCCAACTTGTTTGAACTTTCGACATCATACTAAACCATCATTGCATATCCTATCCTCGTGTGCAAAAACTTATCTAAATTTGATAATTAATCATAATAATCATCTTCCTCTCTATTTTTGTCATAATCGATCGCTACCGATCCTTCATTCCAATAGTTTTATTCTCTTCCTTTCTATAGAAATGGAGGGTTCAATCATGCGACTTGAACTGGTGGGAACCAACATGTTGCAGACCAAACCAAAATTAATGAGTATTTTTCAAGGAGGGTAGTTAATATATTTTGAGTTCCTACAAAGATTAAATAATGGAATTTCTTTTGAACTTGCATGCACATTTTGGAAAAAATTAAATATGGTAAGAGGTTTACGTATTTGAGTTATACAAGCCATAATTTCTTGGGTAATAGGCTCGTTGATGGAAGGAAAGTGTTTTTTTGAGAAACACACTATGTCCAATAGTTCCCATCTGTATTTTCTAGTAGATAATGAAATGTGGAACATACATGTAAGGGGTTTAAGTGTTCTTCTCTAATGAAGCCTTGGTATGTAGTTGCATATTATATTCAAAAGTACCTTAATTATGAAGGCTAGTATAATTTACTATACATATACCATGATGGCATGAATGGTGAGAACATATAGGCACCTATAATTTTTTTTATGTCATTAAGATATAATTAAGTTACTAGTAGTAGATTCTCTTTTGTAGGCTAGTCAGAATTGGAAAGAGTTCATTGTAGGGCATGGAATAGAGGTAGTAGTTGACGAGGGATAAGCATAGGTCGTAGGGTATGAAATAGTGGTATTAAAATAAGTAGGCCACACAAAGGTTGTAGGTGAACGATTGGACAAAGAAACATTCCCTAGCCATCAAAAGATTGAAAATGTTGATAATTCCCCATAGGAGATGTTCCCTTTTGTGAGAATAAATTGTAGCACAAATAATGTTGTTGTTGTTCAAGAGAATTTCAAATAAATAAGAACCAGGTCAAGTAGTGCTATATAACCTATTTCTATGAAATCTACTAAAGATCCAATGAAAAATACTACTACATAACATGTTTCCATGAAAGATACTAAATAACTAAGGAAGGATAATTCTATAGAAGAAAATGTTGTGAGAACTCTATCCAGTAGGAGGAAGAGGAGAATCAACTAGTTTTTTGGTAAGCATGTGGATCTAGAGTCTTTAAATAAAAGTAATCATATTATTGTAAATTATTGAGAATCAATAATAATTTTAGATGGATGATTAAGAGGATACATAAAAAATTTCCACTTCCTAGAAATAATGAGAATGTTACATGCCCAAACCCAACATCGATGCTTTGCTTATAACAAATGGAAGTAGATAGAAAAATATTCAACACAATGGGAGATGAATTCCCACCTTTTGCTTTGCATGAAGGTGGTGTCACTAATGTAGAAATGGATTTTGAGATCTTTTCCACATAACCTAACAATACTGAAGTTATTGCATATACTATTGTTAAAAATATTTCTATAGAATGTAATGATGTTGAAGTTACTACAGATCTTGTTGTTGATAATACTGCTACAAACACTGTCGTATCACCTTCCACGACATAACCAAAGGAAGCAGGGACTATTATTCCCTCTACTATATAAATTGAAGAGGAAGTTTTGAATGAAACCATATATGATATTGTTATAGAATTTTCTAATGAAACATATAAGGAGATTATATAAACTTTGACCCATGCTACAAAAGTTCACCTAAAGTCTCAACAAGAAGATACACCAACAATAAAATAATCCTTTTAGATTCTTTGAATTAGTGATGAAGTACATAAATAGAGAAGTATTATTGAATCCTTTGGTCAATGTATCATATCCATGCAAACTCATAATCAAATTATTCTTGGTCTCTAGGTAGAGTGGGTTGAGTTCTATGAGTGAAAGAGGGAACAATGGGAATATCTTTGGAAAGAATTTTGGAGTATACAACTGACCCTAAAAGAAACTTAGGTGACCTTATAATAAAAATAACAAGAAGCATCAAAATCAATCCATCGGTTCAATTTACATAAAGGGAAGATGTGTTATTTATCTTGTGAAACACTAAAATGTAGGGCCCCTTCCTATTGTATGCAATTTTCTTAAAATGAACAAAGGTTTTAATTTCAACTATGCCAACTAATTGAAGGTAAATCTTGTAATATTTTCACCAACGAAGACTGTTGTCATCTTTATTCTAGTTGTTGTGAGGAAGTGTTAGCGGGAAAACCCCCCTATGGCTACACCAGGGTTTACAATGTAGGAAGATCAATAACCGTTTAAAAGTCTCCTACTTCTCTAACTACCCCAAACATACCCCAGACTTATGCAAGAAAAGTAAAATGAGAAGGATCTGGTAATTGTACCTTTACTCCACCTCTGATGTTGATACTCTCGTGCTTGATAGCTTTGCTGACTACAAACCTCCTTCCAAAGGATGACCTGCATTCAAAGACAGATAAACAAAAAACTACAAACATACATTTCATACATAAATAAGGGTTAGATGTTAGAATAAAAATATAAATCAAATGCAAACATTCGACACATCATGTTCTGGGATAGGAAAAGTACTTCTTTTATTGATAATACAATGATCACTTATAACCAAAGTCAGCTACTGCTCCTCGAACCTAGTCCGGGATCCTCTTCACCAAGCTCCAAGTGCACCTGTGCGTATCTTTCTCCTCTCAACCTTCTCCTTGGGAAATGGAATGGGTTTATGATGGAAAAAAGGGAAAATTGGGGAATTCAAAGGAAATTCTCACAACAAGGTTGCAAATGCTTGGGGCAAGGGGGGGATGTGAAACATGCAAAGTTTCATTGTTATTATGTATATATGTGGAATGAGACCCCAACACCTCCTTTTATATGACAAAAGGATGGTTATTCGGTTTGGTGATAGGCTATAGGTGGTGGATTATTTGGGAAACTACCCAATAGCCTGTAATCTCAACGAATTCCTTGAAACTTTTTCAAGTATACGTGGGTTGTAGTGGTGCAACATGGGTACGTACGTGAGCTATAGTGGTGAAAAAAGCATATTTACGCAGATAATATTGGTGCAGGGCACGCACATCTTCAAAAAATGATTTTTTAAGAAGAGCAACTCAGTGATGGCTTGGAAAAAATAGCAAGTAAGAGGGCCCAGTGCCAGGTATGCATGTATGGATCAATTTAGGGTTATAATAGGAAGACAAAAATTGTTATCAAAGCTATACCAACATGAATTTATGCAAATGTATTCAAGGGAATGGAACCCTAATCCATTTGTAGGAGATATATAATTGAGGGATTTTACATCATTCTTGGTTCACCAAATTCAATGGAGTAGATATTGGTCTTATTTGGAGAATGCATAATAGAACGTAAACCTATGGGTAAGAGGGAAACGTATTGTTTCCACTATCATCATCATGGAACATCAAAATTTACTCAAGTATCCCCACATTGATCCTTACCTCCAACAAAAATAGAGGGTTTCTCTTTTTGAATGCAAGAGGAGAATATCATTGTTAGGATTGGAGGATTTCCTTGGTTGTAAGCATAGATGGGATTTTTTATCCCTCGAAATTAGAAAAAGAGAGCCACTATCTTATCCTATATTAAAAAAAAACTCTAAATATATCTAAGATCTACATGAACTCTCTAAGGAATAATGGAACACAATGGTTGGGGTTGAAATTACTTTTCCCATTGGTTACCCGCTCACATATAGGGGTAACTAAAGGATACTTTGTTTCTCCCATGATCCACACCACAAACAATAGTTTCGATGATGACATTCAATATTATCCATGGGTATTTTCCCATATATTCTTCCTACTTTATACTAAAATCACTCACATAAGATGATATGGTGCATGACATACATGTGGCACCTTGTTTTATGCCTCATATCAGGTGATTAATGGTCAATGTTTTTGACATGAAAATAGTGATCATGGGTTGAATTGGCTGATGAATCATGATGATTTGAACTTATATTTTTTTTCCTTGTTTCACCTTTGTGGTCATCATCATCTCCTATTCAAGTGTTATCATTTGTAACGGCCCCACCGTTACGACCACAAAAGTGACGCACAACATGTAATTTTTTTTTCTCTTAATGTTGTGTTAGGAAAAAAACACATCACCATTAATAAAGTAATCATTGACAATAGTGCATTATCTAAATGAAACAAGAATAACACATTTACAACAATCACGAAGCTAAGCCGACACATCATCACCATGAATGACGAACACACAATGACACAATCATTCGTTACAATAAAGTGATTGGCACAAGAAGTAAATAACCAACAACAATTCAATACATTGACCCTTCATTGTGTGCAAGAATAAAGATCCCAACAATCAATCATTACCTTAAATTTTCATTGTGCACGAGAAAAGTAAAATCTAAGCATTACACCATACATCATTCAACACATGTGTTTAATCTTAATCACTTAATTATACATGCATCATCAATAGTTAATCCGTGCCAAAAATATAACTACTAATCACAACAATCCAAGGCATGTGAAGTCTAATATCTTAATCCACCATTCCTGACCTTAAATTTTAATTCGCTCAATAATCAATATCTAAACCATCGTTCAATACCTTAACATTATTCCAGTTCAATAATCCACACACTAAGACATTACACATCGACATGATTCCCTGGCGCGATTAAATATACAAACTTAAATACTCAATCCATCTAAGAACGACATAAGTCGAGGAACAATTATCTACTTAATCAAATTTTTAGGAGCAACAAACATTTGTTTAACTTCCAGGCGCACGAGCATTCAACCTCTATGAACATGTTAATTAGACTTCACCAAACACTAATGATTATTTAATCATGATAAAGGAAGGTAGTAAGGGAAACAATGAGCTAATAAATCATTGGAGAAATTAGAGTTTGAGAACCTTATGGATACTTAGACCCTTATGGCGTTTAACTAAGTTTATAGTTAAGGTAAGGAAAAATATGTTCATTAATTACTAAATAAAAGACACCTCAATAATATGAATATGATTTTGTGATTATTGTTCCTTTGTGAATAAATGAATTTACAATAGAATAAATGAATTTACACTTTTGTTGTAAATGAATAAATCTACATAAACAATAAATTTTTCATTCAAAATTGTTTTATACAATCTCCTTAAAAAAAACAAAAACAAATAAAGCTATAAAGGATTCAATGCAAAGTTAGTTTTCGATTAACAAGTCATTAAATTTAAATATTAAAATTTTATTTGTTTTTCCTATTTAAAAGTAAAAGGGGCCACTAAAATTTAATACTATAATTTTAATCTACGACAAATTCTAACTGCAACAACTTGTCCTTATTGACCATTCTGTGCCATCAACATTAACTAAAAGAGAATAGAAAAACTTTTATTCAGCCATCAATTCGATGGTCAAACAGAGGTTAACGAATAGGATATATATACTTAGGCCTCCCGACCTGTTAGGAAAACGTTGCCACAAAGGTTTCTAATTAGAATAAAGCGCACGGGCTGACAGGAATATTATGCAGTATTTAAAGTTTTTTTTTTTAAAGAATAAAAAATTTCAGTTTGGCAGGGAAATT
Organism: Picea engelmannii; assembly: GCA_009831015.1. Lineage (NCBI taxonomy): Eukaryota > Viridiplantae > Streptophyta > Pinopsida > Pinales > Pinaceae > Picea > Picea engelmannii. The sequence continues at coordinate 39,089 of ML777478.1, forward strand.
ACGTTGTTAGGAACAACGATGACACTAGAGGATAATAATATCATCTTAGGGACAACTTCGGTAACCCACCACACGAATCCTGCCACCTGAAACAAAAAATGGTAGAGGTATTTTAAGGAAACACATTCCAGTTCATTGAAGCACATAAATGGGTGTTGAGGTAGGAAGCATTGGATTCCCTGCGGGTTCGTTGGGTTCTTGCACGTGGAAGCAGCCAAAAGGAATCGTAGACTCTGTGAGGGATGGGCCTGAAAATACTCCTCTAGAGAAGTAAAGAAGTCACCCAACAAAGCGCGCCAAGCCACCTGGGAGAGGCCATCAGGATGCCCATGAGGGAGCCAATGCTCTGTGTGAGAGCGGGACGTTTCTCCCAACAGTTCTAGTGTTCTAGGGTGTGGTTCCATCTGGAAGCAGAATAGATAAAGGGAAAGAGATTAAGGGAGAGGGTACAATAATATCGCGTTACCAACTGAAGACAATGAGCCTTCACGCATTCTAATTCACGTATTCAGGTCCATGATTGTGCTTACCCACTTGTTGTTGGTTGGTCACTAATGAATGCCCGAGTTAAATAAATGGGGGTTGCTACAACTCAAGGATATGCCCCCAAATTCATCGACATACCCATATTGAAATTTGAGAAGGCAACATGTCACTTACAAAAGTTTTACCTTCCCTGAAACTGTATTCCTTTTTAAAAGATCAATTGGAGGGACGAAACCTTTAAGAAGAAATCCTAGGTGGTTACTCCCATGACATCCTATTTCTTCTATAATTAAATGAAGGTTTCAGGTTGAACTTGAGTGACTAAAATTAATTGAAACATGTTACTAGTATTGATTCCCCTGAGTGAGTGCTAGAATGAGTTTCTAAAATTCTCAGCGTTCTGTCTTCAAGAGTATCACTCCACACATTTTTGTTTACAAGAATAGGTAGGTGACACATAAATTTAATTCATACATGTGGGTCGTAAGGACTCTCTCCAAGGACGCAGGGATATGCGATGCGATCTCTATGTAAGCACTTTTTTTTTTTTTGGAAAACAACAAGAAGGGATAAAATAAAATCAAAGAGCATAGAAAAATATAAACGCTGGCAGATACAAAAATGCAGAGAGAGTTATGCCAACTAGATTGCTGGTGAATTAACAAGAAATTTATGCCAAGAAATCGTTGTAGAAGCAACAAAATCTCTCAACAAAATCATTGTAATCACTCAAAAAAATAACTGTAAATCGCTCAAAAAAATCGTTGTAATCGCTCAACATAAATCAATATAAATCGCTAAAAAAAATTCATTGTAAATCACTCAAAAAAATTGCTCAACAAATCACTGTAATCGCTCAAAAAAATCACTGTAAATCGCTTAACAAAATCGTTGTAATCACTCAACAAAAATCATTGTAAATCTCTCAACAAAAATCACTATAAATCGCTCAACAAATCACTGTAATCGTTACTGAAGGGAGGAGCTACACGCAAAACTAGTTTTAAGAGCCCAACACGACTACAAACCAACATCATAAAACCCTAATAGGAATTGAAACTGATTAAAAACTTAGATTTAAAGACTTACTATGAACAAATAGAATAGCGTCAATTGGAAATGCATCAGTTGCTTCATCATCATTATAATCTCATACACATGATAATTTTAACTAAAATAAAACAAAATTCAAATACGCATACTGAATTTGAAGGCGATGATCCCATAGTCGCTGTCCCATGTGTGCACTTCGTACAGATCTCGCTTGCCGATCGATGAGACCTCACCGATACCTCCCAACCAACACTAGGGGTACTCTTCTTCCCCCCGAGCCCCCTGAGCTGCAAAGGGGCCACACACCCAATACCAGAGAATTCTATCTCCCAGCTCGCCTTGTAAGGTCGAGCTACCACTCGTTACCCGAGCTAGGTATCCCAACTCCCACAAGAGAAAATTTAGTCAAGATGAAATCCCAACAACGTAACCTTATTCAAACCATACGTGATCCATACTCCTCCTCAACCATCCTTTTTATAGAGTTTTCAAGTGATTAGTTTCCCAAACTCTCATTAGATTCCTTTTTCATTTATTTAATTAGGAAAATCCTCCCCCGTACACATGTCGCCCAATCCCCTAGTGGCACCAGAAAATCAATTATTAATTAATTAAATTTTCCTAAATCCCTCACCCACCTAAAATTGTTCCTAAAAACGCTCCTTGATGTCCCATTATTCCCTTACAATTCTTAAATGACTCACGCCTTACTTAAATCCTAGTTGAGTTCATAAATAGAAATTTCCAAAGGCTAGATTCCTTACTAAGTTAGACATTCCCCTTTTTCTTTAAGTTTGCCCTTTTATTTAAGTTTCCCTTTTTATTTAAGTTTACCCCTTTTTAAAAAAGTTCATAATTAGCAAGTTTAGAAAAACAACCATTTACCCCATTTTTAATAATTAAACCTTCATTAAATTTTTTACTTTAATTAATAAAGCTTGAATTTTCTTTACCCCCTTCTTGTTATATGTCTAATTAGTTTTTTTTTTGTTCAGAGGTTCTACTTAGACCTAGGTTTTAAATTCAATAGGCTTGGCGACAGTTCTTAAAGGAAAATTTGTTATTAAACTTTACTCATCTCATCATTCATTTTAAGGCCGACCGGGTCCTAAGGAGGTATAGTTTTCTAGTCACTAGGTTTATTAACTTACCATAGTTAAAATCTCGACATGCCCTTCAGGACACACTACGTGCTCCAAGTGTTCCAATCACCTCCTTCCATTTTATTTGGGTGACGTGACCTTCCAGACACACTACATGCTCCAAGGGTGCCACTCCCCTCCTTTTGTTTTATTTGCACAACGTGCCCTTCAAGAGGCACTACATGCTCCAAGGGTGTCACTCACCTCTTGATTGAATTTGGTAGATGTCAAACCCATGGATTCAATACTTCATCAGGTGATATTGTGGGAGACTAAGGGAGTCTAAGGAATAAGGACCCTGCCTTATTGCGTGCCCCTTAGAATCATCATGGGCGACTATCATAGTCTACCCTCATGACATCGTGGGTCTTTTCAAACTAGGTAATCATTAACCTGTAGTTCGAGCCACCATGAGAGTGCTAGTGGGTTGTGGCAGGGCTACTGCCACACCTCTCCCTCAATGTCTCTAGTTGTTGTGCATGACCCCTTTACTCCAAATGTGGGTCTGGTTGGAAAGCTATCGTCAACCTGCATCCAATCAACGAAACATGTCAGCGATAACAATCAACATCATAATATCTAATCATATGTACATATCTTACATCAAAAACATTCAAACCCTAACAATCCACTCCCTAACTCGATCTGGAGTCCAAGAAGTTTCATCGATGCCTCGACATCCTCTAACATCCAGAGTCTTGCACACTCACAAGAACCCAGGCAATAACACATGTTGATGTAAATACCAAAAAAATAACATATCATCAAATCCACAATATATCATAATCATAATAAAAAAATCCAATAGTATAATGTTTTGGCACTAGAAGTCACCTCTGGATTGCGACAGAGGTAAGCCCAATACCCATTAGTTTTATGTCACAATGAATAGTTTTATGGGGTGGTCTAATGGATGCAGTCTCAATATTATATCACTTAAACTTAGAAAACTGGGCTGGAATGTACAAGCAAGTGAGGTCTCAATCTAACTTTAGTCAATAAGTTGTAATAAGGGTGAGTAGGGAGAAGAACTTAAGGAAAATGAGAAGGTCTTATATGGATATCCGGTCTTCCAACAACCTAAGGAGGAAAAACTAAGAAGGCAAGATCCTCTTGGTTCATAGTTCCAAGGAATTGAATGAACTTATTACTGAAATGAAATCAAACATACATCACAATTCAATAACAAAAACCTGACTGGACCATCCATGCCTGAGTCATTCAACATTAGGGGAAAAAAAATCACAAGAAACTGATTAAAATTGGTCGTGATGCTACTGTGATCAAACCTACATCACAAGGACATAACTACCCTCAACTGGATCATCCATGCTCTAGTGTCTTAACACAACTATTACAGAGATATGGAAGGAATTTGACTTTCATTAAACAAGAAGTCTCAAATACATATCCATAACCAGAGAACCAGAGGCTTCATTAAAACCTTACAAAACGAGAGCCTATCTCAACCATCGACACTAACAAAATATGAGGAAGAATCCTATATACTCAAAGCCAAACTACATAAGTGTGCTTGAGTCTCTACATTGAAGGCATTATGTCTGCATGCTTCCTGGTAGACTGTGCATGCAGTCTCCCGTCAGAAGTGAGCTCTTGTCAGACGTAATATTGTTTCAGGAAGGTTCTGCAGCTGAGTCGAATTGCTGACAATCCTTTCTCGGGATTTCCATTTATGGTGGAAACAATGTTCAACCACCACCAAATAACTTCAATAAATGCTTCATCAGGATCGAGAAGGCATGTGTCAGTACTACACCTGTGGAATCTGTCGGCCTCTACATTCTTCCATCTAGATTTGAGTTGGATGCTCGCGGGGAGGCCTGACAGTGGATGCAGAGACGACCAGGTGGAAAATGCAGATGGGAAGAGGAAAATGAGGATGACATAGGGGTCACATAGGTGGGAGATGAGGTGTAATGGGACGAAGGTGATGTAGAGAGAGGTGGCACAGGTAGTGGGAGATGAGAAGGGGAGATACGACAGGTGGGACAGTAAGTGGAGGATAGTTGTGAGGGAGCGAATGCTATAATGGAGCAAGGGATGTGACAGACAGAGGAGAGAGATGTAGTGGGGGAAAAATTTCAGTGGGAAAGAGCGACCACTTGTTGACCTGGGATAGGGCCTTACAAACACATGCACATATCGGGGCTGCGAAAAGTGGTTTGATTCTTCACTGCTTTTTGGACCGATGTGTGTCTCTGGATGACACGTAGCGCCTCCACAAAACCATGGTTTCAAACCCAACCCACCCTACAAATTTTATCGTCTGTGCATGTTGGGGCCCTGATATGATCAACGACAGTTGATATGGAGTGCTCATATCTCAGTCGCCCAGATCTACGCGCTGCTTAGCTCAACGTGCCAAACGATCACCTCGACCTCGACTAACTTAGGATAAGTGCTATTTAGTGGGTTTTTAGCCCCTTTCTTCGTCTTTTGTCACCTAGAGACCAAAACCAAAGGCAAAACATCCCCCCTGCAGAAACATGTGATAAAATTAGGGTCCATGGAGGATAGAGTCCTCCCTGCGAGGCTCTAAGATATCCTTTGCAGCTCTAGTCACCTTCTAATGGGTTGTGGAGTCACCCATAAAACCAGAAATGAAAAAATAACAACAATATTTACAAATACACGGGAGCCACTTCATGGCTCAAATAAAGAAATTCTTCAGAAAATGCCAATTTACAGGGACACCAAAAACTTCATCACCCTCCAAATTCTACAACTTATAAGTGTTGTTTGTAAATGGTTCATAAATCTTGAAGGGACCGATCCAAAGGGCCTCAAATTTTCCATGTTTGCTTTTATCCTGTCTGGGAGCATCTCACTTAAGTACTAGATTTCCCAGCTGGAACCCTTATTTTTTGCTCTTCCTATCAACAACTTGCTTGATCTTATGTTGACGGTCATGCGCTCTGTCCATCGCCTGCTCTCTATTCTGTTGGAATTCTACCAGTTGATGAATTATTCTGGTCATATCATCAGGTTCTCCTTGGTAGTCTTGAAATAATTTTTCCACAGGAAGAATGAGTTGGGAAGGAAAAACTGCTTCAGTCCCATATACAAACTGGAATGGAGAGATACCCAGGGACCTTTTTGTTGTCACTCAATCGACCCATAAAGAAAATTTGAGCTTTGAATCCCATGCTTTCTTGGTGTCCTCTAACAGTCTTTTGATGATCTTTATCAGGCTTTGTTAGAAGAATTTGCTAATCCATTACCTTGAGGGTAGTAGGCGGTAGAGTGGATCAATGAAATCCAGAACTTCTCACATAATTTGATCAATGGATCATACTTGAAGGATGCAGCGTTATCAGTGATGATTTTGTTCAGACAACCAAACCTTGCCATAATATCTTCAAGAAAACCAATGATCACTTTGTGAGAAGCTCTCCTTATGGGAATATCTTCTATCCACTTGGTGAAATAGTCTATTGTAGTTAAGATCCACCTATGATGACCGCTTGAAGAAGGATGATTTTCCCCAATGAAGTCCAGACCCCATTTCTGAAAGGGTCCTGAAGCTACCACGGGCTTCAAAGGCAGAGACTTGAGTTGCTGCTTTCCTGAGAATTTCTGACATTTGATACAGGCCCTGACTTTTGCATAGACATCAATGAATAGAGCAGGCCAAAAGTACCCAACCCTGAGAATTTTATAGGCTGTGGTTCTCCAGAAATGATGTCTCCCACATAGGCTGTCATGAAAATCAAACATAATCTTTTGGGCCTCCTATGGGTCTAAACATCTCAGAAGCACACCTAAAGGGTCTTTCTAGTACAAGAATTGGTTAATAAGGCAATATCTAATTTCTTTTAGTTTTAACACTCTTGCATTTCTCTTCCCCATTCCATTTGGAGGCCTTAAATCCTGGAAAAAAATAAATATAATGTCTATGTACCAGGTACATTATGCCAATGGAGGGCTATCCTATGGATTTTTATCAGACAACTCAGCCTGCTGATTTTCTGAACAAGTGTTGATGGATTTAACCCCCAAAGCTTTAAAATTAGATTCATCCAATAACTTGGCTAAACCTTGGCCTTTAACTAATTTGGTGGATGTTATTTTCAGATCAAACTCAAGGATTTTGGCAATCCACTTACTCCTTCTTCCATCTATGTCAGGCTGAATGAGAATGTCCTTCACAACAACTAAAGGGACATATGCAATAACCCTTGAATGAAGGACATATATTCTGAAATCCTTGAGGGATTTCACCAATGCATAGGCCTATTTCTCCATGATGTCATATTTCATCTCTACATATCTTAGTGCTCTGTTGAAAAATGAAATAGGCTGCTTCAACCCTTCAATGTTTTTCAACAATAAAATATCTGCCACGGTATCAAAAGAAGAAAAAGAAAAAATCAGGAAATCCTTGGAGTAATCTGGTCTGAGAAGCACAGGTGCCTCAGTCAAGGCCTTCTTAATTTGATTGAAGGATTATTTGGACTCAATAGTCAAATTTACTTCACTCCCCTTCCTGAGCATGGCTGTGATATGCCTCACCAATTCAGCAAAATTTGAAACAAACCTTCTCAGAAAAATGATTTTTCCCAGGAAGGACTGAACCTCTTTCCTAGATCTAGGAAGTGATAAGGTTTGCATAGCCTCCACCCTTCTTGAATCAATATTGACCCCCTCATCTTATAGTATATGTCCCAACAATTTTCCCTCCTGCATGGCAAATAAGGACTTCTTGGGATTTAAGGAAAGTCCAAATTTCCTGCACTTTAATAAGACCCTTTTCAGATGATAGCAATGTTCTTTATCAGACTTAGAGAAAACTGCAATGTCATCCAAATAGATGACTACACATTTATCCCTTTCCCCTATGAAAGCTATCTCCATGGCTCACTGAAAGGTTGCTCCTGCATTCATCAATCCAAAGGGAATTTTGGCATACATGAATGTACCCAAGGGAGTGGTGAAGGATGTCTTTTCTCTGTATTTAGGTAGAACAAGGATTTGATTGTAACCAGAAAATCCATCAATCATGGAAATTTTGGATGCACTTGTTACCCTCTGTAATATGTGTTCCATCTTTGGCAGCGGGTAGTTGTCCTTATTAGAGCTTCAGTTCAGGTTCCTGAAATCGAAACATAGTCTGATTTCTCCATTCTTATTTCTTATTGGGACCAAGTTGGCCACCCATTCAAAATATCTCAAAGGGACAATGATTTGGGCATCCAACATCTTCTTTACCTCCCTTTCCATAATAGGCAACAACATAGGATTTATCTGTCTTAATTTCTGCCTAAATGGTTGGGTTTCTTCCTTCAGTGGAATCTTATGCTCAATACCGTTGATGTCATATGTTTTGAGGTATTCATAGGTCTAGGAAAACACATCAGAAAATTATTTTAATAGCTCAGTATACTCGACCCTCTTCTCCTTTGACAAGCTGTTAGACAACTTGACAAATTTTGGATTCCTCTCTGTGCCAATATTGCAGTCAGCTACATCAACATCATCATTCGAGATTTTACCCTTCATTGTCACATCATTTCTGTCAAATAACCTTTCCAGAGGGACCAATCCCTTTGGGGTGTGATTGCTGGGTAGATGAACCATATGATGATCATAAATCTTGTCCAGAAAAACATCAGCATGAGGATCTATGTCAGAACCAGGATCTTGATCGATGTGTAATGCAGAAAACTCTTCCAAAGTTTCTAGGAATATTTTGATTTCAAGATCATCCTCAAACACCTTCCAATGCTTGACATTGTCAGGTATAGAGGGCTTGTATTTTACTTCTATATCATACCTGATATTGGGTGGCAGAGGAACTCTGAAATTGCTTGCTAAAACATCCAAAGAGTTAGCCATGGCATTCTCTTCTCTTGGAATAAATGAAATGTTGAAAGCCGAGAAAAAACTGTCAATGAGGTCCCATGATTCATTTCTGTAACTTCTTAGCCAAGGGTGTTTGGCCTGATAAATATTTTTGATCTGTCGGACAATCAACTCAACATCTCCAAACACTTATATCTCTTCAATCCCCATATCTTTTGCAGCCCTCAAACCCAAAACAAGAGCTTCATACTCTGCCACATTATTGGTAGCTTCAAATTATAACTTGTATGAAAGGGATATAATTTCTTGAATAGGTGAAACAAGGACCAACCCAACACCAATACCTTCCCTAGAAGAGGATCCATCAAAGAAAATTTTCCAAACAGAGGTAATCATATGAGAATCTTCACAGAGATTAAGGGATTGTTTTCTGATTTCAAGAGGAGGTTCAGGGACATTAGTGAGTTGCAATAAGATGGAACCCAAATCAATATCAAGGGAAAATATTGGATGATTGGTGGGGTCTACTTCATCACTAATAATATAGGCCATTTGATCTTCTCTATACATTCTTCTATGCTCCCCCACAAACACATGGATAGTAGAATATGTGAGGTCCATCTGCAGTGTTCACCCAAGCCTTTTTATCCAAGATCTTGACAATAACATGCCAAACTTGGGAGGAACATAAACTACCACGATATCCATGACCACACTTTTCATGGGCAACTGAAACAAGGTCACAACCAGATCTTTGATGACCCCAAGACATTGCACCCTCCTTGAATAAAAATAATACAAGTCATGGTATGCTTTGGTGACTTTGAGTCCTAGTTCCTTCATCACAATTTTGGGCATGAGGTTATGAGAGGCTCTTGAATCCATCAAACAATTATGCAATACCTTGTCATGTATGTTCAATGATGTGTAGAAGGGAGGGGATGAATTGTCTATATCTTCTACCATGGGACCTAAGATGACTGTTGGCTTCTCATCTTGCAAATTGATTGAGTCTGAGAGATGATACAAAGGTTCAGGTAGCAACAATTTAGATAGGAATATCTTAAAGTCTTCATGCTTGACCATCTATGAAAGGGGTACTGAGATCCTAATCTTCTAAATTTCATGCTCAAAGTTAAAATAGGAGGGGGGCTTCATAATTTCCTTTACCTATGGGATAGGACCTTTGGATATTGGTGAGGGATTCTGTGCTTTCTTTTCCCTGCTATTTCTTGTTGTGTCTTTGGCAGGCTTGTCTGCTCTGGGAGGCTGATCAGGGATGCCAAACTTCCCATATTTCTTCTTAGACCTGAGGTTGTATCTATTTGGGTTGTCACTGTCCTTATCCCCCTTTCTTAGCTCGTTTAATTGAATGTCCTTGAGAGACTCCTCATATGCTGATTGAGTTAAGTGAGGAGAAGGATATGCATCTTCAATAAAATGAATTTTTGGATCGAGGTCTTCTTCCTCTCCACCCTCATCTATAACAAGGTTGTTTTGGAGAGGGGTCTGGATTTCCAGATCATCCCTATCTCTTTTCTGAGGTTCTCTTTGCATAATCTGAGGAGCATTGTTATTTGACCTCCTGAAGTTGCCTCTGTTATCAACATTTTGAGGATTTCTGTATGTCTTCTTCCCTTCTAATTCAAACCTTTCCATTCTAGCTAAAAGT
>ML777478.1:49282-70548 GCA_009831015.1 Picea engelmannii
GAACTGGAGGTTGAGGCTTCATATCTTCCTCTTCCTCTGTCTCTATCAGCCGTATTCCCAAGTTGGTCAACTGCCAATATATTAGATTCTACTTCCAGGGCTGCATCTTGCATATGCGACAAGGAGGTAGATATTCTCTCTCTTAACATGAGGCATAAGTCAGGGTCAAAAGCACTAGCATATGTGATTTTGGTAGAGGCCTTTGTAGGCTTTATCTCAACAAGGATCTTATTGTACATTTTGTTGAATATTTTGGAGAAGTCCATGACATAATCTCCCTCTTTTCTCTTTAGGGACCCGAACTCGGTGATATAATACATGAATTCCTTTTTATCCCCCCATTGTCTCAAGAAGATATCATCTAAAACCTTAATCCCATCAATGGATCCATAGGCTAGGGCCTTGAACCACTTTATGGCTTCTCCATCAAGACTGTGGACAAAAATCATCATCCACACATATTCATTTACTATGACATAGTTATCATCATAACTACAAAAAGTTGCAAGGTGCTCGTCTGCAGTGATATCTCCCTCCCCTGTGAACTTAGGTAGATGCTTAAGGTAGCCACCGATTGGGAGGGCATTAAGAGGCTAAGGAAAAACAAGAGGGGCATATCTGGCATCTACTATAATGTCCATTATATTTCTGGGGGGATTATCTCCTGCCATTGGAGTGTGAATAGGAGGAGAACTAGGAGGGGATGGAGTTCAGATAGGGGATATTGGGGGTGTGATTCTGGGAACAAATGGAAATAAGTGAGGATCTAGAGAAAAGGCCTCAAGGCTCAAGGGAACATGGTTTTCTCTCTCTACAAAACTAACATCTTTAACAAGAGCCGGAGTAATGAAACTGGGAGAGGGGAAATCAATAGGAACACTCCCAAAATTTAAATTTCTAGAAGCTCCAACAGATAGTGTAATAGGAAAGTGAGAAACAACTACTAGATATGCTATAGGAGAAGAATGAAAATTACCAGAATCACCTGGTTCAACAATAGAAGTGCCCTCCTAAAGGGTCCTTTGTCTTCTTATAATTTTCTCTGGATCAACTACAAGTGTTGCTAAAGGCAGCTATGGAGTGGACTTTATGTGCCTTCCCCTGGAAGCCACAACTGAAACAATGGAGTTGTCTCAGTGGAGTCGCCACAGTGGAGTCTCCAGGTGCATAGTTTCAATCTTTGATGTACTAAGTCCTGATGCACCTTTAGAACTAGTAAGCTTTGTCATTCAATCCTAGGGAAAATGTTCAATTCATCCCCGACAACAGTGCTAGAAATGTTGGCACTAGAAGTCACCTCTGGATTGCGGAAGAGGTAAGCTCAGTACCCATCAATTTTATGTCACAATGAATAGTTTTATGGGGTGGTCTAATGGATGCAGTCTCAATATTATATCGCTTTAACTTAGAAAACTAGGTTGGAATGTACATGCAAGTGAGGTCTCAATCTAACTTCAGTCAGTAAGTTGTAATAAGGGTGACTAGGGGGAAGACCTTAAGCAAAATGAAAAGGTTTTCTATGGACATCTGGTCTTCCAAAAACCTAAGAAGGAAAAACTCAGAAGGAAATATCCTCTTGGTTCAGAGTTTCAAGGAACTGAATGAACTTATTACTGAACTGAAATCAAACATACATCACAATTTAATAACAACAACCTGACTAGATCATCCATGCCTGAGTCATTCAGTGTTAGGGGAAAAACAATCATAAGAAACTGATTAAAAATGGTCGTGATGCTACTGTGATAAAACCTACATCACAAGGACAAAACTACCCTCGACTGGATCATCCATGCTCGAGTGTATTAACACAGATGTTACAGAGATATGGAAGGAAACTGACTTTCATTAAACAAGAAGTCTCAAATACATATCCATAACCAGAGAAATATAGGCTTCATTAAAACCTTACAAAACAGGAGCCTAGCTCAACCATCAACACTAGCAAAATATGAGGAAGACTCTTATCTACTCAAAGACAAACTACAGAAGCGTGCTTGAGTATCTGCATTAAAGGAATTACGTCTGCATGCTTCCTGGCAGACTGTGCATCCAGTATCCTGTCAGAAGCGAGCTCTTGTCAGATGCAATCATGTTTCAGGAAGATTTTGTAGCTGAGCTGACTTGTTGACAGTCCTTTCTCGAGATTTCCATTTATGGTGGAAACGATGTTCAACCACCACCAACTAACTTCAATAACTTCTTCATCAGGATTGAGAAGGCCCGAGTTGGCACTGCACCTGTGGAATCTGGCAGCCTTTTCATTCTCCCATTTGGATCTGAGTCGGATGCTCGTGAGGAGGCCTGACAATGGACGCAGAGACAACCAGTTGGAAAATGCAGATGGGAAGTGGAAACTGAGGATGACGTAGGGGTCACACAAGTGAGAGATGAGGTGCAATGGGATGGAGGTTATGTGGAGCGAGGTGGAACATGTGGAGGGAGATGAGAAGGGGAGATACGACAGGTGGGATAGTAAGTGGAGGACATGTGTGAGGGAGCGAATGTTATAGGGGAGCGAGGGATGTGACAGACAAATGAGAGAGATGTAGTGGGGGAAAATTGTCAATGGGAAAGAGCGACCACTTGTTGACCAAGGATAGGGCCTTACAAACAGATGCACATATCGGGGCTGTGAAAATAGGTTTGATTCTTCACCACTTTTGGGCCTGATGTGTGTCTTTGGCTGACACATATCACCTCCACAAACCATGGTTTCAAACCTAGCCCGCCCTACACTTTTTATCGTTCGGGCATGTTGGGGCCCTGATATGATCAACGAATGTTGATCTAGAGCATTCAGATCTCAACCACCTAGATCTATGTGCCTCTTAGCTTAGCACACCAAACGGTCACCTCGACCTCGAATAACTTAGGATAAGTGCCATTTAGTGGGTTTTTAGCCCCTTTCTTCGCCTTTTGTCACCTAGAGACCAAAACCAAAGGAAAAACACCCCTCTTGCAGAAACATGTGATAACATAATGCCCTGGATCACTTGCACACAAGTTTCCTCAAAGAATAAGTCCACTCAGTGCACGCAAGAGCGAGATGTTACATACACCCCCTCTTGTTTTAAACTTTGTCCCAAAGTTTCATAGTATATAAGTGCCGAAATAAAGTGTTTAACAATATCAATATGTCTAGTTATCAAACAAAAATGGAAACTGCTGACGCATATCATATGTGTGCTCCCATATTGCCAAGTGCAGACTAGTTGTCCCATTGGACCTTGACCTGATCGATTGTTCGACGTTGTGGCTTTCGAATGTGATGGTTTAGAATGCGGAGTGGATCCACCATGAGCACACCCTCTCCTAACATCCACCAAAAACTCAAGTCAATCACATGCGTAGGATCACTGACCTAAAGTCACACACATATACAAGTTAAATATCATGCAACGCCTCAGGAACGATGCATGGCTAGCCATTAGGCCCTTAATAATTATGGTCAACGCAATGCGCATTAGAAAACCTTTATGTCGATCCTGTGCTTATTTCCTCCCCTTTCGTATCGTTTGTATTTGTTCCTTCAATTCTTGGATTACTTCTGGTCCTACCAGGACCCCATCCTTGAGTCGATCCCAACTCAAAGGCGTATGACATGGTTGTCCATAAAGAAACTCAAATGGAGCCATCTCAATGGTTCTTTGGTAGTTGTTGTTGTACGAAAACTTGGCTAGTGGGCAGAGCAAATCCCAACATTTTTGTTGGTCCAACACACACATATGCAACACAGCCTTCCTAAATCAGTTCGTTCCTTCGGTCATCCTGTATATTTCAAGGACATTTTGTACTAAAGTTTAGTGGTTTTCCCAAGGCCTCTTGGGAAATTCATCCAAAATCATCTTGCAAACATCAAATCCCTTATCGAATACGATTCCTTTGGTACGTCTGACAGTTCAAATCTTGATGATATAAACTCTAGCTATACCTGGCGCCTGATGCGTCATACACACAGGGACAAAATGTGAACTCTTCATCAGAGTGCCAACTGTCACAACAATCGAGTCGTGACTCCCTGCCATTAATGACAATCCCAAAAATAAAGTCCCTAAGATGATTTCCCATTTTGATTCCAAAAAACAAAGGGCATGGTTGTAATAATCCTTCTGGATTTCTACGTTCACCCTTCACCTACTGACCTTCTAGACATCTCGCCACGTAGTTGATGATGTCCATATTTATCCCTTCCAGATAAACAAGGGCTTAAGGTCAGTCCTTATCTTCGTGACTCCTAGATGAGCCAGGCACACTTCTCTATGAGCTTAGCATAAGATCAAAACTTCTCAATTCATCATTAGGTTGTAAGTAAATATGGTTATTAATTGTCCACTAGTATATTTCCCCCATTTGGTACCATCATGGTGTCTTGCTCGAAAAATTCCTTACCCTGTTTATACCAGTCAGGGTCACGATGTAGTTATAATCTCTTCACGTATATTTGTTTGAAGAGGTATCACTGAAAATACACGTGGTCTCCGACTCAACACATTTTCCACTCTGTTCACTGTTCCTTTTAAGTAGGAAATCTAAAAATCATACTTGCTAAGAAATTTCGACCAACGTCGTTGTCGCATGTTCAAGTCGCTTTGCGTAAAGATGTGATGTAAACCACAGTGGTCCATTTTTAGTTCACATTTTCATCCAATAAGGTAGTGTCTCCATACTCTCAAGGCATAAACAATGGATAAAAACTCCAAATCATGCGTCACATAATTCTCCTCGTGCCTTCTCAAATTTATCAAGACGTAAGAGATCACTCGACCATCTTGCATCAAGACTCCACCTAAGCCTTCCTTGGATGCATTAGTGCATACCAAGAAATCATTGTCCATGTCAGGGACCCTTAGTATCGGTGCTATCGTCAGAAGCTCCTTGAGGCTCTGAAATTCTTCCGTGCATTTCTCGATCCAAACAAACGTATTGTTCTTCTTCTACAATTTCGTAATCGGATTTACGATCTTTGAAAAACCCTCGACGAATTGTCGATAGTATCCCGCTAAACCCATAAAGCTACGCACTTCTGGGACATTCATTGGTGTAGGCCATTCCATAATATGCTCAATATTTGTTGGATCCACATCGATACCTTCGCCGGAGATAACATGCCCTAAGTAATGAATTTTTGATTGACAAAACAAGAATTTAGATAGTTTACCATACAATTTGTTCTCTCGTAGACACTGTAGTACCAACTGCAAGTGTTTTTCATGATCCTCCATCGTTCGAGAATATATCAAAATATCATCAATGAATACTTGGACGAACTTGTCCAAGTATTCACAGAACACCCCATTCATCAAGCTCATAAATACCCCTAGGGAATTTGTCAGTCCAAACGGTAAAACAATAAACTCGTAACATCCAAACCTTGTCTTAAAGGAGGTCTTAGGGATGTCGTCGTCCTTGATCTGTAATTGGTGATACCCTGATCTCAATTCGATCTTTAAATACACTGTCGCACCTTTCATTTGATCAAATAGATCATCAATCCTTGGAAACAAATATTGGTTCTTGATCGTTTCCTTGTTTAGTTGACGATAGTCAATGTAGAGTCTCCATGACCCATCCTTCTTCCGTATGAAAATAACAGGCAAACCCAACGGTGACACACTTAGTTGTATAAGTCCCAGGTCTAGAAACTCCTTCAATTGCATTTTCAACTCTTGTAACTCAGGGGCCGACATCCGATAAGGAATTCTCGCTATCGGTTCAGTTCCTGGTTTTAGTTTTATGGTAAATTCCAATTCCCTCTCACGTGGAAACCCTGGTAACTCCTCTGGGAATACATCCGCAAACTCTTGTACTACTGTGAGGTTTTCCAGTCTTTCCACCATGCCTTTTTCGTTTAACAAATGAATCACATATAAGTGGCATCCCTTGTTCATGATCTTTTGTAGCTACAAGGAAGATATGAACCTTAGGGAAACTCCCTGGTCCGGACCTAGAATCACACATCTCTGTCCCTCATCATCAACCAAGCTCAACTATTTTGTCTTACAGTTGAGTATCGCCTCATGCGATTCCAACCAGTCCATACTGATCACGACGTCATAAGACCCTAAGATGGTGATGTATAGGTTAGCCCTTATGAAAAACTCTCCCAGGTTAAGGCTACAACCCGTAACCTTCCCTCCAACCTTTTGCTTGGATCCCGAAGCCATTTGTACAAAGATAAACTCGTCTTGTTCGACTGCCTTTTCCTTAATTCATTTTATTGTTGCACTTGATATAAACCTCTCTGTAGCAGATGGATCTATCAAAATACTAAGGGTATGGTTAGCGACGGTACCTGATGTATCAAGCACAATCGACTGGTGCTCTGCCTGGCGGTTATTTACCACTGCATGAATTTGATGGGCCTTGCCCAAATCTCCCACGATAGTGGGTTCGACTGATCCATATTCTCTAGTCCTCTTGACTTGGTAGTCGCGCTGGTAATGTGGCTCTCCACATGTCCAACACCTTTTCTTTGTTCCATTACTCCTCATACTTGAAGTAGAAGCTGACGACCCATTGGCCTAGAACCCCGGTCTGTTCTGTTGAACAAGCCTAAAATGTTGTTGTTGTGGTCAATGTTGCTGCTGGTGTTGTTTTCCTTGGTAAGGAATCCACTGTTGAGGCGCTGGTCGCTGAGGTGTACTGAAAATGGATCCTCTCTATATTCCACGATATCCTGGTGAATGTCTAGTTGGTGTCTGATGCTGCTATGCACCAGATGATGCCTGTCCTGCTGGTCTCGTTGGAGTCCTGCTCTGACCCCTGCTGATAAGCTCCTCCTCTGCTATGAGGCACTCCCCTTCAGTTGAAATACCGCCATGCGAGCCTTCATGTTGGAGGTATAGTTGCGTAGTGAAAATCACATCACCATATTCTCCAACCATGCCTCAGCGGTTGCACCGTCTGGGGCACCAAAGAACTTGACAAGCTTGACCTTCTCGAGTTCGAGGTGAAAGATACTAGTACCAACTGGAGTGTGAGGTGGAACCTTAGGAGGTGTCGGTGCCCTGGCCTCATCTCTATCCAAATTGCTGATCAGTGCCTCAGACATCCTCTAAAAGGACCTCATCATCCCAACTGCATTACCCACACCTATTTGTTCCTTCTTGACAACTTTTTCATCTCCCTAGGAGTTAGACCCCTTGGGTGTGGATGCTACTGGGGGTGTCGTGCCTCCTTCCCTAACACCCCGTCATCTGCATTCACAATGTCCTCTAACCATGATTACCGAATCCAAATACAAATCAATTTTAATTAGTGACAATTATAATCAAGTATCCAATCAATGGGAGATGCAGTGACCCCAAGTTACGGGTCAAACCAACTCTGGTACCATATGTAACGACCCTACCATTACGACCACAAAAGTGATGCACAACAAGTAATTTTTTTCTCTCTTAATGTTTTGTTAGGAAAAAAAATACATCACCATTAATAACAAAATCATTGAAAATAGTGCATTATCTAAATGAAACAACAATAACGCATTTACAACAATCACAAAGCTAAGCCGACACATAATTGTCGTGAATGATGTAACACACAATGCCACAATCATTCGTTACAATAAAGTAATTGGCACAAGAAGTAAATAACCAATAACCATTCAATATATTGACCCTTCATTGCGTGCCAAAATAAAGAGCCCAACAATCAATCATTACCTTAAATTTTCATTGTGTGCGAGAAAAGTAAAATCTAAGAATTACACCATACATCATTCAACGCGTGTGTTTAATCTTAATCACTTAATTATAGATGCATCATCAATAGTTAATGCGTGCCAAAAATCTAACTACTAATCAAAACAATCCAAGGCGCGTGAAGTCTAATATCTTAATCCACCATTCTTGACCTTAAATTTTAATGTGTGCAATAATCAATATCTAAACCATCGTTCAATACCTTAACATTATTCCAGCACAATAATACACATACTAAGACATTACACATCAACATGATTCCCTAGCATGATTAAATATACAAACTTAAATACTCAATCCATCTAACAACGACATAAGTTGAGGCACAATCATTTGCTTTATAAAATTTTTAGGAGCAACAAACATTTGATTAAATTCCAGGCACACAAGCATTCAACCTCTATGAACATGTTAATTAGACTTCACCCAACATTATTGATTATTTAGTCATGATAAAAGAAGGTAGTAAGGGAAAAAATGAGCTAATAAATCATTGGAGAAATTAGAGTTTGAGAACCTTATGGATACTTAGACCCTTATGGCATTTAACTAAGTTTACAGTTAAGGAAAGGAAAAATATGTTCATTAATTAGTAAATAAAAGACACCTCAATAATATGAATATGATTTCGTGATTATTGTGCCTCTGTGAATAAATGAATTTACACTTTTTTTGTAAATGAATAAATTTACATAAACAATAAATTTTTCATTCAAAATTGTTTTGTACAATCTCCTTAAAAAAAAAAAACAAATAAAGATATAAAGGATTCAATGCAAAGTTATTTTTCGATTAACAAGTCATAAAATTTAAATATTAAAATTTTATTCATTTTTCCTATTTAAAAGTAAAACGGGCCAGTAAAATTTAATACTATAATTTTATTCTACGACAAATTCTAACTGTAGCAACTTGTCCTTATTGATCATTCTGTTTCATCAACATTAACTAAAGGAGAACATAAAAACCTTTATTCAACCATTAATTTGTTGGTCAAATGGATGTTAACGAATAGGATATCTATACTTAGCCCTTTCGTCCTATCAAGAAAAAGCTTCCACGAAGGTTTCAAATTAGAATAAAGTGCATGGGCTGACAGGAATATTATGCAGTATTTAAAGTTGTTTTTTTTAAAAGAATAAAAAATTTCAGTCTGGCAGGGAAATTGCGCTGTCAGGAACAATGATGACACTAGTGGATAAGAATATCGTCTTAGGGACAACTTTGGTAACCCATTGCACGGATCCAGCCACCTGAAACAAAAAATGACAAAGGTATTCTAAGGAAACACATTCCAGTTCATTGAAGCACATAGATGGTCGTTGAGGTAGGAAGTGTTGGATTCCCCGCGAGTTCGTTGGGTGCTTACATGTGGAAGCAACTAAAATGAATCACAAAATCTGCGAGGGAAGGGCCTGGAACTACTCCTCTAGAGAAGCAGAGAAGTCACCCAACAATGCACACCAAGCCACTTGGGAGAGGCCACGATGGTGCCCACGAGGGAGCCAACGCTCTGCGTGAGAGTGGGATGTTTCTCCCAACGATTCTAGTGTTCCAGGGTGTGGTGCAATCTGAAGCAGAATGGATAAAGGGCAAGAGCTTAAGGGAGAGTGTAAAATACTCTTGCGTTACCAATTGAAGACCACGAGCCTTCAAGCATTCTAATTTAATCATTCAGGTCCACGATTGCACTTACCCACTTGTTGTTGGCTAGTTGCTAACGAATGCCCAAGTTAAATAAACAGGGGTCACTACAACTCAAGGATATGCCCCCAAATTACTCGGCATACCCAGATTGGAATTAAAGTTTGAGAACCTTATGGATACTTAGACCCTTATGGCGTTTAACTAAGTTTACAGTCAAGGCAAGGAAAAATATGTTCATTAATTACTAAATGAAAGATACCTCAATAATATGAATATGATTTCGTGCTTATTGTGCCTCTGTGATTAAATGAATTTACAACAGAATAAATGAGTTTACACTTTTGTTCTAAATGAATAAATTTACATAAACAATATTTTTTTCATTCAAAATTGTTTTATACAATCTCCTTAAAAAAAAAAAAAAANAAAGTTAGTTTTCAATTAACAAGTCATTAAATTTAAATATTTTTTTTTTTTTGTTTTTCCTATTTAAAAGTTAAAGGGGCCATTAAAATTTAATACTATAATTTTAATCTACTACAAATTCTAACTGCAACAACTTGTCCTTATTGACCATTACCTACCATCAACATTAACTAAAAGAGAATAGAAAAACTTTTATTCAGCCATCAATTCCATGGTCAAACATAGGTTAACGAATAGGATATTTATACTTAGGCCTTCCGACCTGTCAAGAAAAATCTTCCACAAAGGTTTCAAATTAGAATAAAGTGCGCAAGCTGACAAGAATATTATGCAGTATTTAAAACTTTTTTTTTTTTTAAATAAAAACTTTCAGTCTGGTAGGGAAATTATGCTGTTAGGAACAACAATTGCACTAGTGGATAAGAATACCATCTTAGGGACAACTTCGGTAACCCACCACATGGATCCAGCCACCCTAAACAAAAAATGGCAGAGGTATTCTAAGGAAACACATTCCAGTTCATTGAAGCACAGAGATGGTCGTTGAGGTAGGAAGCGTTGGATTCCCTACGAGTTCGTTGGGGGCTTGCACGTGGAAGAAACTAAAATAAATCACAGACTCTGCGAGGGATGGGCCTAACAATACTCTTTTGGAGAAGCAGGGAATTCACCCAACAACGCACACCAAGCCACCTGGGAGAGGCCACAAGGATTCCCATGAGGGAGCCAATGATCCACGTGAGAGTGGGACGGTTCTCCCAATGGTTCTAGTGTTCCAGGGTTTTGTGTCATCTGGAAGAAAAATGTATAAAGGGAAATATCTTAAGGGAGAGGGTAAAATATTCCCGCATTACCAACTGAAGACAACGAGCCTTCCGGAATTATAATTCACGCATTCAGTTCCACTATTGTGCTTACCCACTTGTTCCTTGTTGGTCGCTAATGAATGCCCGAGTTAAATAAACGGGGGTTGCTACAGCTCAAGAATATGCCCCAAAATTCCTTGGCATACCTAGATTAGAATTTGAGAAGGCAACATGTCGCTTAATTTTTTTTTACCTCCCCTGAAACTATATTCCTTCTAAAAAGCTCAAATGGAGGGTCAAAACCTTTAACAAGAAATCCTTGTGGTTACTCCCATGACATCCTATTTCTTCTATAATTAAATGCAGGTTTCAGGCTGAACTTGAGTGACTAAAAATAGTTGAAACCGATTGCTAGTATTGATTCCCCTGAGTGAGGGCCAGAACGAGTTTCTAAAATTCTCAACGTTCTGTCTTCAAGAATATCACTCCACACTTTTTTGTTTACAAGAACAAGTAGGCGACACATAAATTTAATTCGTACATGTGGGTCGTCAATACTCTCTCCAAGGACGTAGGGATATGCGATGTGATGGTTGTGTAAGCACCTTTTTTTTTTTGGAAAACACTAGGAAGGGATAAAACGAAATCAAAGAGCATAGAAAAATATAAACGCTAGCAGATATAAAAATGCAGAGAGAGTTAAGCCAACTAAATTGTTGGTGAAGTAACAAGAAATTTATTCCAAGAATTTGTTGTAGAAGCAACAAAATCTCTCAACAAAAATCACTGTAAATCGTTCAACAAAAAACATTGTAAATCGCTCAACAAATCTCTATAATTGCCCAACAAAATATCTGTAAATCGCTCAACAAAAATCACTGTAAATCACTCAACAAAAATCACTATAAATCGATCAACAAATCACTATAATCGCTACTTAGCATTCATAGGTGGTGTCATATTGATAATGAACGCAGCTTTGGTTGGGTCTACCAACACTCCTTCTCGACAGACTATGTGGCCCAAAATATTTCCATGTGGCACACAAAATATACGCTTTCCTAGATTTAATGAAATTTGCAACTCTGCATCTGTCAAACATTAGCTTGAGCAGTGCTACATGTTCCTTAAGCAAGCTATATATTATCCAATCATCCATATAGACTTCGATAAACTTGTGAATGAATTCTCTAAAGATTTCTATCACAATCATGGAGAAAACTACAGGGGAATTCTTTAAACCAAATGGCATTACGTTGTATGCAAAAGATCCCCATTGTGTAATGAAGGTAGTCTTTCTTTTCTCTTCTTTAGCAATATTGACTTGATGGTATCCTAAAAAACCATCTGTAAATGAGTATGCTTCCTACCCCACAACCTGTTCTAGCACCTCATCAGTAGAGGGTGTTGGGAAAGGGTCGTGCACACATGCATAGTTGAGGCTTCTGTAGTCTACATAGACTCTAATATCCTCAATGTATTTCTTTCTTTGAATTCCTATCAGACTGACCCACTCTGCTTCTTCTACCGCAAAAATGAGACCTGCTTCTAACATCTTATAAATCTCCTTCTTAATTTTCTCTTTTACTCTTGGGTTAAGACAGTATGGTTTATGTCTGACAGGCTTGCATCCTGGTTTTAAATCAATCTTCATTTCTCCCATGACTCTTTTGATTCCTTTTAATTCTGAAAAATTCTTCGGAAAAAAATCCTCGTATTCCCTCAGTAAACTCTGTATTTCCTGGCTGGTTTGATCATCCCAGTAGTCTCCTACCATAGGTATCTTGGGTTACTCTGCAGTCCCTATGTTGAGTCTGCGTATTTCAATGGGTGGTTGTAGGAACTATCGGTCTGGCTCGGTATGGTGTTCTGGATTTCTCTGCTCCCCTCTGTCTCTTTGATGGCTAGGTTTCTCAGTCCTTCTAGTTCAACTAGGCTTTCTGAATATTTTCTAATATGATAACATTCTATGGGCTTGTCAAGCAAGGGTAAGTGGAGTTTAGTATGAATTTATTGGGTATGCTTGGGACCTACTACAAAATTTGATCTCTCATTACCAGTGGTTGTAAAAGGAAGTTCTTTAATCTTTTGCAGGGCTAGTTCAAGCTTGGGGTACTTACCTAAGAATGAGAAGTCTTTGCAAAATTGAGCTTCTAGTGTCTGCCATTCGCTGGTTTTTCTTCTGGTTTCCTCGTGTATGAACCAAGATTTCGGGATTGGGCCTAGAGAATGGGGAAATACCTGAACCCAGAAGTGAGAGGGTATCTTCGCAGCCTGCCATTGTGTCGTGCACTGTTCAATGTGTATCCTAGAGTTTGATTCTCCGTTGAATGATTGCACAACTTGGGAATATATCTGTATCTCTGATTCCAACTGCTCTTTATTCCATAACTTGTACTTGATAGCTTGCTTCACTTCATCCCAAGTTCTGAGTGCATCTTTATGATTGGCCCACCATCTGATGGGGGTGTTTTGAAAGGCTATATCTAATACCGATATTCTTTGATCTTCCCTCACATTCTCTTCCATATTCTGCAAAACATTGTCTATATATGAAGTACCATCGTATACTGGGTGTTCTCTCACTTTGGTTCCAACCCATCTGGTCATTTTGACAGTTTCACATATTCTTGATAATATTTCGTGTGACCCCTATTTCCAGCTATCAAAAGCCAGTTTTGAATCTTCGTTTGCTGAATGTATACTTCTCTAGCTTACTGATCCATCAACGGTAGAGTTTATGTAATCGTTTCTTCTCCCCGCTGTTACAATGTACAACTAGTCTAGGTCTCCTTCTTCCATATTATTGTCTGTTGGTTATGTGTACCTGGGTCCTACATATGGATCCAAAGGGTGAACTACCTTGATTCCCTCATCTTCAAAAGTCATGGTATCTTTCTTTAAATCGATTACAACATAATTATCATAGGCCCAATCGATGCCAAGTAGCGAAGGGTAGGGGTCCTTGTCTCCCATGATCTCAATGACTTCAAAGTTAGCTACTGCTTTTACTCATGCTACATCGATTTCTACATTTTCCAATCTTCCTATGGGAAAGATACAGTATTGGTTTTCCATTCTTAACTGAATTGAGGAATATGTCAGTCTCGGTTTTCCTAAGCCTTCCCAAGTCTTCTTAGGCAGGATGTTCACATCTAACCCTAGGTCCAACATGACATCCTTAATTTTGAAGTCATATAGATGGGCGACCAGTCGAAATTATTTCCTGGTTCGTACTTTTCTTCGTTGCACTCTCTGAGTACTCTTCTCAGGAATATTAGTCCTTATCCTTGCTTCTGAAGGTTCCTCATTCCCTGAGACTAGGTAAAACGCATTGCACAACTTTTCTGTTAGTCAGTCATTCCCTAGAATGTTAGAGAATAATTGAAACCAAAGATCAACTACATTCTGGGGTTGCTCATACTGTCTTGATATGGCTACAAGGTTTCTAGGTGCAGGGGGTGAAGCAAGGACTTGTGCCATCTTAGGGTAAATAGTTGGTTGGGGGGGGTTCTCTTACATTTCATGACTAGGGATGTTCTGGAATACTTCTATGGCATCTTTAAAAAACAACTTTTTCTTTTGGGGGTCATACCTGTCTCCCTTAGGTGCTTCTTTCTGGATCTGAGGTAGAGTGTCAGCATCAACTCTTGTCTTCGCTCCTCCTAGAGTAACGATATTAAGGCTGTGAAATTGTCCCTTATAAATTCTCTTGATCTCTGAACTGATAAGGTTAGTTCCTCTTTTTCGTACTCTGTCTTCCCACTTTGCAATTAACTCTAGAATTTCTTCAGTTGCGTGTCCGTTGGTTCTGCAGTGACAACACCATGGGCATCTTGGGTGAGGAAAATCTCTGGCTAAGTGATCTTGTTCGTCACAGTTATAACATCTTATTGGTCCTCATCCCCGATTTCTTCCTCCTCTGAAATCTCCTCCAGCTTGACTTCCTCGACCCCTTCCTAGTCCTTGAGGGTTTTCATTCACCTTGAATGTTGTTCGGTTCAATATGTCTCCAATTGTGTCCAACGCTCTACATTTATTGGTAGTATGTGTAGTGGATGCAAAGAAATGACAGTGTACCGTGTTTGGTACTATTGAATACTTCTGCATGATGTAGTACTGTCTTGGCCCATGGCCGTGGATTCAACATATTTCACAATATTACGATGTTGGTGCTTCTTGGCCCCCTCAAAAAGCATGATATGGGGTAGGGTTGTGGAATGATGAACTCGTCAACACTTGTGAAACTCCTCCTATGGGTCCTGGTGGGGTTACCATTGGATTATGGGGTGGTCCCATCCCCCTTATTCTCAGACATTCGTTCACTAGATGACCTTCCATGTAACATCTAATGCACCAAACCTGTGGTCATCCTGGTCTAGGTATCGTCATCTCCTGAATATTTTCTGTCAGTGCCGATATCTGCCCTTGTAGTTGCGCCAAATTCGCATCTACTGGGGGTCAGGTTACTTTGAGGCTCCCAGGGTATCCCGCCATGGCTTCAATATTCATCGATTGTTCCAAGGCATCGGTTAACGTGGCTATTCGTTGTTGCGTTAGAGGAATCTGAGTCAAAGGCAATAACCCCTGAATGTACCACTCCCTTTTATGTTCTTCATGTATTGGATGTGCCAACCTTTCTATGGAATCTTTAAACTTCTGACTGTACTCCTAGGCTAATTCACCTTCCCTCTGATGGATCTCGCACAACTCAGAGAAAGCCTGTTTTTCTGACTGGGGTAGTTTGAATTCTTCTATAAACCTCGTCCATACCTGGCCAAGTGTGAACGCTTGACCTTGCGTCCCTGACACTCCTGGTTCAATGATTTTCATGTACCATTTGAGAGCGTGAACTATCAAGGTTGTCTAGAACTCAACCAACTTATTTTCATCTAGGTTTCCTCTATATCTCCTGATTGCTTTGCACAGGAACCGATGTTGTTCAACGTCTTCATCTCCTTTACCCCAAAATTCTGGGTATCGGGCAATCGAACCTCCCGCATGGCTGGCCATCACTGTTCCTGTTGTTCATATCAATATGAACCCTAATGGTCCCGCTTGTGATCTACCAAGGGATCCCAATATCCTCCCTGTACCTGCAAATCCTAGTTGTGACTGACTAACTAATTGAATTGGAATAAAACTAACATGAGGAGGTAGTATCAGACTTACTGCTTGAATAAAAGGCACTTGGGGTACGGGTGATTCGGGACTGGCGCCACTGGCTTCAGGGTGGTTTTCTTTGATCTGAGGGGTCTTGTTAGCTTCCACTGGGATGATCTCTTTTGCCAGATTCCCAATTTCTCATGTTATCGGGGATGACTCTTCTCGTTCTCCTTCGCGATTCATGCCGACTTCCTCCTGTCTTTCTTCTGTGCTTTCTGCTTCTTGTCCCACTTCCTGGGGACTGATTTCTCTCCTCGCTTCTCTCTCAATTAGTCTTTGACTGGCCAATCATTCCCATCTTCTCATATTCTGTAGTTCTTCCTTATATCTTTCCTCTACTTCTCCCACTCCACCTTCTTTCCTAAACTTTCCAGACTGTCTTACGACTTTCTTGATCTTATTGCGCCATCACTTCTCAACTATGGTGGTTCTATTCAAGGCTTGTTCATCTCTTGAATCCATGTCTTGCTATTTCTCCCCCATTTGTCAAAGAACCCTTCCCCTCTCTCATGACATGACTCCCACCCCGCCTCGCCCTACCCAAAATGAGGGTGTTTATGCTGCCATGTCGGTCGGGGACACAATCAACATCCCTTCCTCCATCAAGAAAACCTTAATCCACAGGGGAATTTCTCTCAATAGTATTCCTCTTGCACCTTTCTTCAAAATTTCCTCTGCCCACGAAAAGGATTGGTGGTTCTCAGCTGCAAATTCGATTATGTATCCCTCTAGCGTGGTACTAACCCATAAATCCACAGCTCAGGTAACTGGGCAATCCAGCCTCTAGAGTGCTGCTAACTTTTCGGTATTCCATGTACATATATTCTTGGTCCGTCCTTGAAACTACGGATCTTCTTGGAGCCTCTTTATCTAGTGAAAAAATTCTTCTAGGAATTTAACCCAGAAAATATCATACTGGTCCCTCGATCTTTCTGAGTAAAAGATTGCTTCGCGAGTATTTTCCAATGATTTTCTCCTTAGTTCCACTTCTTTCTATATGAAGGCATCACAACTCCTTTCCCACCATTGATCAATGTAAGATCTATGGATCGGCGAAAAAATTCTCCCTATAGGTTCCCCTTTTACGTAGGTCCCGGTAATGAAACCATTTTGTTGGATGTGAGTTTGATCAGACCAGGGTCCTTCTCAGGTTACCAAAAAAAGGTACCGTGTAGTCTAGAGTGCTGGCATTTTCATCTCCTCCAAAGAGAAGAAGTCTCACCCGAAGTGTTGCTAAGATAGATAGATAGGGAAGGGTAGGGAGAAGACCAAAGAGGATCCATAGAGCAATCATAACTCATTCCTACACTTGCGCAAGAGACATTAACATGCATAGAACATATAAATGTAGGAATCCAACCCATTTACATTGTGAGCAAGCATTTAGACAATGAACCATCAAATAGAACTCTTAAACCATAAATGAAATACTGCAATGCATAAGTAAGTGCATAAAGACACTATATATTTTAAATTTTGGTCATGCTTCATATTATCTTTAGGATCTTTCTCTAATTACAGACTCATAATTACATAGTAGGATTCAATACAAACTCTTGGATTTTAGGCCCATGTCACAGAGCTCTAATCCTCTAGTTGGTGATTCTAATCCATTACAGACTCAGACGTGTCTTTTTCCCAACCTACAACAATTATCAATAACTAATCCCAAAATCTAGGCGACTCTGACCAACCTGATTCTACTCAACCCATCTGATTAATTCAAGAACTAATGAATCAATTATAGAGCGACGAACCCATGAACATGCGAACAACCATAATAACAACAACAAAAATACCAAAAAAACTCTGAACAACAACCCTTTCATTTGTGTTTAGTCCTATATATATATATATATATATATATATATATATATATATCTGGTTGTGTCTTCCTTCTCTATTTGCATATCTTCTTGTTTTGTTGCAACCGTTTGTTGCTTTGCTGGCATTGCGCTGGATTCCACAACTGCTTTCTGTTGTTCTTTCTCCCAGCCTTTGATGGAGTTTGCGTAACTCATGCTTAGTCAAAACTCGTGCAATTATTTCTCAAAACAAGGGACCCAACAGGGCTACAATAAAAATGAGTTTTAAGAGCCCAGCTCGACTACAAACCATCATCCTAAAACCCCAATAGGAATTGAAACTGATTAAAAACTTATATTTAAATCCTTACTATGAACAGATAGAATAGAGTCAACTATAAATGCATCCGTTTCTTCATTATCATTATGCTCTCATACATAGGATAATTTTAACTAAAATACAACAAAATTCAAATATGCGTACCGAATCTGAAGGCGATGATCCTGTAGTTGTTGTCCCACACATTCGCTCCGTCCATATCCCGCTTGTCGACCGATGAGACCTCACCGATACCTCCCAGCCAACGCTAGGGGTAGTCTTCTTCCCCTTGAACCCCCCGAGTCGCAAAGGGGCCACACACACAATACCATAGAATGCTAGCTCCCAGCTCACCTCGCAAGGTCGAGCTACCACTTGTTACTCGAGCTGGGTATCCCAACTCCCACAAGAGAAAATTCAGTCAAGATGAAATCCCGGTAGCATAACCTTACACAAACCAGAAGTGATCCATACTCCTCCTCCACCATCCTTTTTATAGAGTTTTCAAGTGATTAGTTTCCCAAACCCTCATTAGAATCCTTTTTCATTTATTTAATTAGGAAAAACCTCCCTCTACACATGTTGGTTGATCCCCTAGTTGCACCAGAAAATCAATTTATTAATTAATTAAATTTTCCTAAATCCCTCACCCACCTAAAAGCATTCCTAAAAAATCTCCTTGGTGTCCCATTATTCCCTTACAATTCTTAAATGACTTACGCCTTATTTAAATCATAGTTGAGTTCATAAATATAAAGTTCCAAAGGCTAGATTCCTTACTAAGTTAGACATTCCCCTTTTTCTTTAAGTTTCCCCCTTTTTAACTAAGTTCAGAATTAACAAGTTTAGACAAACAACCATTTACCACCTTTTTAATAATTAAACCTTCATTAAAATTTTCACTCTAATTAATAAAGCTTGAATTTTCTTTAGCCCCTTCTTGTTACATGTCTAATTAGTTTTTTTTGTTCATAGGTTCTACTTAGACCTAGGTTTTAAATTCACTAGGATTGGCGATAATTCTTAAGAGAAAATTTGTTATTAAACTTTACTCATCTCATCATTGATTTTAAGGCTGACTGGGTCCTAAGGAGGTATAGTTTTCTATTCACTAGGTTTATTAACTTACCATAGTTAAAATTGTGATGTGACCTTTAGGACACACTACATGCTCCAAGGGTGCCACTCCCCTCCTTCTGTTTTATTTTCCCGACGTTCCCTTCAAGATGCACTACGTGCTCCAAGGGTGCCACTCACCATCAACAACATTATCAAGGGTTTAAGGGTACATAAAAAACATTTAAACCCCAACAATCCACTCCTTGACTCAATCCAGAGTCCAAGGGGTTTCATCGATGTCTTGACATCCTCAATGTCTAGAGTCTTGCACACTCAAGAGAACCCAGTCAATAGCACATGTCTATGTAAATACAAAAAAATAACATATCATTAAATCCACAATATCTCATAATCATAATCAAAACAACCAATAGTATAATGACCCGGATCACTTGCACCCAAGTGTCCTCAAAGAATAAGTCCACTCAGTGCACGCAAGAGCGAGATGTTACATACACCCCCTCTTGTTTTAAACTTCGTCCTGAAATTTCACAGTATATAAGTTCTGAAATAAAGTGTCTAACAATATCAATATGTCTAGCTATCAAACATAAATGGAAATTGTTGACGCATATCATATGCGTCCTCCCAGATTGCCAAGTGTAGACTAGTTATCCCATTAGACCTTGACCTGATCGACTGTTCAACGTTGTGGCTTTCGAATGCAATGTCCCATAATGTGGATTGGATCCACCGTGAGTGCATCCTCACCCAATATCTGCTAAGAAATCAAGTCAATCACATGCATAGGATTACTGACCTAAAGTTGCACACAGATACAAGATAAACATCGCGCAATACCTCAGGAACAAGGCATGGATAACCATTAGGCCCTTCATAATTATGGTCGGCGTGATGCATATCAACAAACCTTTCTGTCGATCCTGCACTTATTTTGTCCCCTTTCGTATCGTTTGTATTTTTTCCTTCAATTCTTGGATCGCTTCTAGTCCTACCAGGATGCCATCCTCAAGTCAATCCTAACTCAAAGGTGTCCGACACAGTCGCCCATAAAGAAACTCAAATGGCGCCATCTCAATGGTGCTTTGGTAGTTGTTGTATGCAAACTTGGCTAGTGGCCAGAACAAATCCCAACATTTTTGTTGGTCCAACACACACCTATGCAACACAACCTTCCCAAATTGGTTCGTTCCTTTGGTCAACCCATATATCTATGGGACATGTTGTACTAAAGTTTAGTGGTGTTCTCCATGCCCTTTCAATATTGTCCAAAATCATCTTGCAAACACTGAATCCCTTATCAGATACTATTCCTTTGGTATGTCTTACAGTCTCATATCTCGATGATATAAAATCTAGCTATACCTCGCACCTGATGCATCATACGCACAAGGAAAAATGTGAACTCTTCATCAGAGTGTCAACTGTCACAACAATCGAGTCGTGCCTCCCTGTTGCTAATGAAAATCCCAACAATAAATTCCCTCAGATGACTTCCCATTTCGATTCGAAAAAAAAAAATGTGTGGTTGTAGTAATCCTTCCAGATGTCTACATTTAGCCTTCACCTATCAACCTTCTAGACATCTTGCCATATAGTTGACGATGTCCACCTTTATCCCTTCTAGATGAACAAGGGATTAAGGTCATTCCTCATTTCGTGAATCCTGGATGAACCATGTACACTGCTCTATGAGTTTAGCATAATATAAAAAATTCCTGATTCGTCGTTGGGATGTAGGTAAATCCGGTTATTATATCTTGAAGATATGTCATTGTCCACAATATATTTCCCCCATTTGGTACCATCATGGTGTCTTTCCCGAAAAATTCCTTACCCTCTTTATACCAGTCAACGTCACGCTGTAGTTAGAATCTCTTCACGTAGATTTGTATGAAGAGGTATCACTAAAAATACACGTGGTCTCCAAATCAACACGTCTGCCACTTTGTTCACTGTTCCTTTTAAGTAGGAAATCTCAAAATCATATTCGCTAAGAAATTCCAACCAATGTCATTGTCACGAGTTCAAGTCGCTTTGCGTAAAGATGTGTTGTAAACCACAGTGGTCCGTTTTTAGTTCACATTTTCTTCCAATAAGGTAGTGTCTCCATACTCTCAAGGCATAAACAATGGATAACAACTCCAAATCATGCATCGCATAGTTCTCTGATCTGGATTATTTTCGGCACGAAATGAGAGCAGAGATATAATAAAGAAATGTACAGAGATATTGCAGATATTCAATAATATAACATAAATGTATCAGAGACGCAACCATAAACACAGATATACAGTAATACACAATTTCT
>ML777478.1:119647-157631 GCA_009831015.1 Picea engelmannii
TAACTCATTTTCTAAGCGCTCCCTCATACATAGAAACTCATGATGATGACTATCATACATAACCTTTCATGACTATGCCACCACCCATGAAGTAAACCCCAAACCATACCATATTCCATTACACATACTCCTTGATGGGTTTCTTGGGAAATACTCATTTTCCTAGGTATTGACACACCTAATAGGGGTTAATAATGATCCTCCCATACCTAAACTTGTAAAATTATATAACTTTATGAGCTAGTGTGAAGTTTTAATAGGATACTTAAAGTGATCTAACTAGGGGATTTTACATTGACATGGCTCACTTTATATGTTTCATTTGACTTGTGTACATGCCTCCAATTTTAATGGATACGTTGGACTACATGAACCCCTCCTTGGAAAACATATTTCACATGACTACCCACTTGATTGATTCTTTGGTCCTTTGGAGGACGTTGAGGGGATACTAGCACATTTGATGGGCTTTTTCCCATTGCTTGAGAGAGTTTTTTCCACTTATTTGGTAGGACATTGAGCCTTATGATGACATTGCACGCTTGTTGAGATATCATAGCACCCATGGGGTATGATTTGATACCTTGATGATGGGACATTACACCTTTACATGATGATTTGATACCTCTTGATGGGATGTTTCACATTTACATGATGTTGTGACAACTTTTGATGAGACATCACACCTTTTGGAACATGATATGACATGGTGATGAAACATTGCAACCCTTAGAGGAAATGTTTCACTTTTTGGAGCCCCTACACTTCCTTATTGAGTGTTCCATCCACTTCTTGAGGTCACATATTCCACACATGTGAGATGGAGAATGAGTTTATGAAGTATGTCTTGTCTCTTGAGCACATTTACCTCATTTTGGAGGCATCATTGGGGGTCTAAGTGACCTATCCACTCTTGTATTATGGATATTCTATGTTTTGTTTCCTTATCTCTAGGGTTTGTGAGAGATAAATGAATTATTTTATGTTTTTAGGTATCTTGATGGATTATAAGGGTGCTTGAACTCTCATATAAATAAGAAAAATACTTCTCACTTGTAAATCATTTATACTTGTGGAGAATAATCACTACTTGTCTACTATTTCTTTCTCTCTTCTCTAAATCGCTATGTATGGCTAGTTAGAGTGGCTTGTTGAAGATGATGCCTTGTTGATGGTTTTACTTCTTCATGGATGTTAATTGCTGGGGTTTTTATGGATGATAGATTTATTGAGTAAGTGGTCTCACTTTATCTTGTGGTTTTATTTATGAATGAATGTAAGTGTAATTGTACTTCTCTAGTGATGGTTGTGCATTCTCTTGGTTTCTTCTTGAACAAACCATTATTTTCAAAAGTTTTGGAAGGTTACTAGTGGATTACCTTCCTTTAAATTATCTTTAATATTTAGTAATATACTATGAGGATCTTCTAGGGTTTGTAGTGGAGAACCCTATATATCACCCTAGATCCACTTACATATCTTCAAGAGAGTCCTTAATTGACCCTATATGCCTAAAAAATATAGTAGGAACTAGTCTTCTCCTTATATTCAATCACAAAACTCAAAACTGAATATTTATTCAATGTTTTAGGGTTAAATTAGGGTTTGATGACAACAATATATTCATTTTGAGCCATAGAAAAGATAAACATTTTGGTATGTGTGCATGCATTTCACTTGAAAATCATTTTTAAACCCTAAAATTGTCTAGCTGATTTTTATTTCAGCCTATTCAGGGATGGACATCTAGGATTTCTTGGTTCTTATATTCATTTATAATTTCAGATTTTTTAGTTATCTAAAACCCTAGTTTAATCCATTATTTTATGCCTATTTTTCATTAGTTTATTACTTGTTCAAGGGATAGAATTATTGATGTTGTTATAACTTGTCTTGCTACTATAATTTATCACTTTTCATACAAGTTTTGCAACAACCCTTAGTATTTTCTTGATTTCTAGTGTTTGGGGATCACTTTGCATCAAATACTAACTTGAAAAACATTCTAAAGCTGCCCTAGAGTTCCTCAAACCAAATATGGAATTGACTTGTATTAGCCACTTAAACCCTAATCTGTTTGACATCGGTGGTATTTGGGTAGATGCTTAGGAGGCATTTGAATTGATTTTGTCTTGCCTTGGGATTACTAATTCCTACCAGATAATCCTCCCTTGTGTTGGATTCAATCCTTCACTAAAAAGAGGGAAGTTGTTGCCAAGGTGACAGTGGTGACATCTTCCGATGTTACACTAGTCTTGGCACCTTAGGAAACCTTTGAACTAAGGTGATATATTGTGTGTTAACACCACTCATTTGGTGTATTTCACTAAGACACTAGTTTTTTTTTCTAATGACTAGATAGAGGAAGCAAACCTTTGCGAATTTGTTGATCTCAAATTTGGTTATTATGTGATGGGGGAGCATGTTCACACTCCTTATAGATGGACTAACCTTCATAAGATGTATTACCATTCAGAATCATCCCACTCATCCCACTCAAATGTTTTTGATTCATGTCCAATTCCAATGATTAGATGGGAGATTCCATGGTTGCACGAAATTTTCAACAAGTTCAGCCGGGAGGATATTACTTTGATGCCTAAAATTTTATACCTTGTTATTTATCATTTATTGTTTTGATGCATTAGATTTTGATAGTACATATATCTATAAAATTAAAGATATGATCTAGTAATATAAGCTCTAGTTTGATTTATGTCTTGTGATTAAAGTGAGTTCTTGGTTCCTTTTAACATTGTTGTAGCTTAATCCAATACTTTGTTTTAAGGAGATAGGGCCTACTTAGTAGAACATGTGTTGTTATTTCATTATTTTGTTATTCATATTGTTAGACTTATTGTTTCATGTTGTGAGACTAATTCTAATGTTTAAGTAAATATTTAATAGTTCTCAATTCATGTGCTAACTAGGATTTTGTTATAGCTTAGATAATTTGATGAAAAGTTATTTTTATTTCGTTTTAGCAAGCGTGCTTACATTTTACAAAGTATGGGTCAATTCGACAATCTATTTCTAAGATGTGACTTTATCCCTAGCCTCGAAATGTATTTTATTTTTGTAAGAACATTATAAAAACCAACAACATAGAAACCTCAATCTTGCACACACAGATCCTTGTTTTCAGTGGCCACAAAACCCTATTTTTCGAAGTGTTTTAAGCATATTAAGGATCCATGTTTTCAGTGGCTATAGAAATCTACTTTCCAAAGTGTTTTCACCATGCTACAGATCCTTGTTTTTAGTGGATTAAAAACCTTGTTTTCTAAAGTGTTTTCAACATGCTACAAATCCCTGTTTTTAGAGTATATATAACAATATTTTCCAAAGAATTTTCATCATGTTACAAATCCCTATTTTCAATGGCTACAAGACCTTGTTTTGAATCCAAAATAGGATTCTAATTAGGATTTTGTTACAAAATAGATAATTTGATGAAAATTAATTGTAAATTTTTTTCTACAAATGTGGTTTCATTTTAGAAAGTATGAGTCGATTTTGCAATCTAGCTCTAAAGTGTGACTTTAATTCCTAGCCTATAAATGCATTTACTTTTTGTAAGAACATTATACTTTCTAAAAGATTAAAAAATGATTATATGTTAGCTCCAAAATTATACGATATGCCACCTTATTTGGTGATTAGTTTTATGATTCCTCCATTTCTTTGAGCAAAATTAGAAGGGAATAAGACACTTTTGAGATCCCAAACCATATGAATACTCAATTTGAACCAAATCACTTTATTAAATAGAATTTAGTACATATTTTTGGTCAATTTAATTTCTTAAATTGATGGAAATTAAATTATCAATCCAGGGTGTTCTTAAACTTGTAAGATGTTGGAAAAATACACGAAGGATTAGGAAACTAACTAATTCTAATAAATTCAAAAGGAAAAGGGCTTAATAAACAATTTCCAAGAGTAGATATTAAACATGGAGCTTATAATCATTTAGTTCACTCAATGATTCAAACAACTCTCATAGCTTTAACAAGAATAAAACTAAAGAAATATGTAGTCATAAAATCAGATCCAGAGCTCTCAAGATTGTTAGTTTGAGTCTTGTAACTTTGTTGTTTTCTCAAGATTATTGGGTTAAAAATGTTAAGATCTATGGTTTCACACCACACACGGTCGTTAGCAAACTTGTAGAAATTGGAATGCATAAAAAATGAGTAGAAAATAAAGAGAAGAAATGAATGAATAGTAAATACATTAATATAAATCAATTGAAAGGAAATGTAATAAGCATGAGATAAAATAACCTATTAAATCAAAACATAAATTAAATACAAAATAAATTGACTAACTTGCAATGCATACTTAGGTCAGGAGGCCCTCTTGGTTGATCATGTGCTGCGGTAAAAACAAAATGATTAACTCATAAGGTGCAACAACAACCGACTTTAGATTATCATTAGCAAGGTGTTTTAGAGAGGAAAAATCCTCTTTACAATGATATTCTTTCCTCAATAATACAATGAAATCTTTGCATGAATTCAAGATTGATACCTCCCCATTGTATTTATACATATAACTTACTTTTCATAAAAATAAAGGGGTTACAACAAGCTAAGACCAATCCCTAAATAAGTGGATCTACAACCAATACATTTTGGATTCAGTTTAATTTAGATAAAGGAGGATGTTTGAATACATTGATGATCATAGAAGCATAAAAACATCATTCTCCACAAATCCTATATTCCAAAAAAATTTCACAAGAGGTGCAGCCATCCAAATCATCACGGTGCTACCAGAATTCTTGTATGTGACACGCGCTACCAAAATTCCCATAGACGACATGCGCTATTGGAATTCTGGGAATGACATAATAAATCCATTTTAATATTCACACATAACTCCATCATTGTGCATGTTTTGAGAAATCTTCTCGTGCGTCTCCTAAATGGTTATATTTTGCACAAAACCCATGTCTTGGAATTTTTAAATGCACTTGTACCTGCTTGCAAATGATG
The DNA here is from genome assembly GCA_009831015.1 of Picea engelmannii. Classification (NCBI taxonomy): domain Eukaryota; kingdom Viridiplantae; phylum Streptophyta; class Pinopsida; order Pinales; family Pinaceae; genus Picea; species Picea engelmannii. The sequence goes on from ML777478.1 coordinate 124,648, forward strand.
TGGAAAAATGGCTTCTAGAAACATGCTGCTACAGGAAATCCCATAGCAAGGGCACTACTAGAATTGTGAAAAGTACCAAAATCTTCCAAAACTTTTAGAAGCAAGTTAGGAGAAGATGACATCCATTCCAAGTAACTATCAAAACATGGGAAATCAACAATATCAATGCTCACATGAAGTGAAAATGAATAAGATGTGGTAATATATGGTAATGGGATTGTTAAATGAGTGAGGAAAATAGATAAAACGAGGTAATAATATGCTAAATGGTTCCAACAAATTTGTCAAAACCAAGGCTCAACACATATCTAGCTTATATTGATCTTGAAATTCACTCAATTGAATATCTGATTTATCAAGATCAAAATTTGTATCCAACCCTTTAGAATAAGTGAAAGAATTGTCCATAACCACATCTGGTATGTCTAACACTAATTCATCATCTGTTAGGGTCCTAACCCGCACATAGGTAGAAAAATATATTCGGATGTAATAAAGGTCAATATTAATAAGGCCTTTCAATAAAATAGAATAAGGCGGATGTAAGAAGACCTAATAGAAGCTTCTGCTTCTAGAAGGATCTTCCTCTAGATGCTTCTTTTTAGTATAAATAGGAGTCGAGGGTATGAGAACCCTAGCTTGGATATTGTTGTAATAGAGCTCTGCTCAACTGGAGGTTGCCCCCTCGAAGAGGCCCATGAACATTGCTTTCAGATTCAAAGTGCTATTTTTGTTTTTATTCTTATATCATTTCATTGTTATTGTGGTGAACGTTCTGGTTATATTATTGTTATTCTTCCATTACTAGCATTTTATTTCTGTTCTGCATACATTTTATATCTGGTATATTACAAGTTGTATCAGAGCACTTTCCTCGGTAGAAAGTGTGGGTTAATTTTTTTTTCAGGGTAGAGACATATTCTGACATCTTTAAGCCACAAAGATCTGTCGTTATGCGCATAAACCCGTAGTTGAGGGATTCATACACGCAGGAAATACAAGTGGTACTTAAGTGCACATTTGTTGGCCACCCTTGTAACCCCTGTTGGTACCCCTTCGAGTGGTAGTGCATCAGACAACACCTGTGTACAGATCGACCTAGATTACCTGAATCCCTCTTTAGATAAACTGATTGGCTGCCTGACTGCTATAGTGTCACCAAGAACTGCACTCAGGAAGATACTCTCTAGTACCTGGGTAGTCGGGTAGTACGGCCAAGGGTATGGTCTATCCTCCTTAGTTAGTGCCCTGAGATATTGGGTCGAGTACTACTATTGGACCCCACACGTATATCAAAGAGCTATAGCACAGGGAAAACCCTTGTCTGTAGAACCCTTGAATACCTAACCCTTGGGGACAGAAACATAAATAAATTAAAACAAACAAGATCTATTGCCACGCAACTATGTTTGGGTTGCCAAGTAAATACACATTTCTTTATGATTAAGAATTTGGGCATTTCCTCTCTACAGTATTCTTCAGATCGGACGTAAAAAACCAAAAAAAAAAAAAAAATCTGGAAATTTTTTCACCATTATTTCATCCCTATTCCATTGGATTCATCTCTTCGTCCTTATCACAATCATCCATATCATTTTTTCGGAAATTTTTTTTTACCACGCCCGCCCCTTTTTAGTTCCCCCATCCTCATGGCCCATACTCATATCCAAGACTTGGAAGCTCGCTTCAACACCTTGCAGTCTGGTCTCATTGAGACCCAACAAGAAGTGAAACAACTCAGTGCCAATGTTGTCGCCATCAATACAACCATGCAGTCCTTAATGGGATAAATCAAACAAGACCTCACCACCTATCTTGAATCAGTATTTTCGGCACTCTGCACCAAACTGCATATCCCTACAGATAACCCTTCCTCTTCCTCACCCCCACATACTAAAGGTGACCATTACTCTCATTCCCATACCTTGCATAACCATCACTTTCAACGTGACCTACGCCTTCCACAGGTGGATGTGACCAAATTTGATGGCTCGGACCCCACTGGTTGGGTAACCCAAATGGAACATTACTTTTCTTTATACAACATTACAGATGACTTGGCCAAACTCCGGTATGGTGTTCTCCATCTAGATCAAGAACGTTGGCAATGGTGGCAATGGAGAAAAAAATCTTGTCAAGGGTATATTGCTTGGACACAATTTGTGGCAGAGCTTTATGAACACTTTGACACTGACACCAACCATTTGGGCCATTTGAAAAAGTTGAAACAATTAGGAACAGTGGAAGACTTTATAGCTGCCTTTGAGCGCCTAGCTTTTAGAACAGAGGGCATATCTGATGCCTTTTTCTGAGAGTGTTTTATCAGCGGCCTCAAGGATGAAATTCGGGCCCGTGTCCTCATGGCTAGGCCTAAGAGTTGGGTGGAGGATACCAAAAGAGATAAAGAAGCACAACATGTTGTATCTTCTCAAAACCGCAAACCCTCCTTCATCCCTCGCCCTAAACCAATAAATCCCACTACTCCCTCTACTCCACTAAAGATCCAAAAATTGACCCGGGCTGAAATGGTTGAACGCCAAATCAAAGGAATTTGTTATAACTGTGATGACAAATATTTCCTGGGCCACAAGTGTAAAGAAAAAAATATTTTTATGGCCATCTCTGAGGAGATTTCAGAAGAAGATGATGAAACTCCCTCTATGTCTGAATCACCTGAATCCACTGACATAACCCCTCCCTGAAGTAGAACCAGTCATTTCCCTCAATGCTCACACTGGATTCTTCGCTCCCCAAACCCTCAAGCTAATCAGTTACATCAAGCATCGGAAGGTCATCATTCTGGTTGATAGTGGCATCACTGATAATTTTATTCATCACCGCATTGCCCAAGAAACTCATTGCTACATCCATGTCGTTAATAATTTCCAAATAATGATTTCCAATGGTGGTTCCATGAAATGTGGAGGGCGTTGTGAAAATGTGCGTCTCCAAATTGGTGACTACCACTTGAAATCCCATATGTTTTCTATCTACATGGGAGGTTGTGACATTGTGTTGGGTGCAGACTGGATAAGGACTTTGGGTCCCATTCTCATGGATTTTAAAGACTTAACCATGCAATTCAACCAAGAGGACACCAATATAAGTTCCAAGGCATCACTACAGGTTCACCTAAGATCATTAGTTCCCATTGCATGGAAAAGCTGCTCAAAAAGGGTCATTCTCGTGTTATTGCCCAACTTCATGCCATACAAGCAACAAAGACACCTTCCATACTGCAAGACCTCCAAGCCATCCTTTCTAAACATCAATTGGTCTTTTCCACTCCCCAAGGCCTCCCTCCTTCCCGTGGTGTTCATGATCATTCCATTCCCCTTGTACCAGGAAGCCTTCCTCCCAATATCCGTCCGTATCATCACCCCTTTTCCAAAAAAAATGAAATTGAGAAAATGGTTCAGGAACTCCTTAATGCATGCATTATCCGCCCTAGTACGAGCCCCTATTCATCTCCTATGGTCATGGTCCTGAAGAAAGAAGGTTCTTGGCGAATGTGTCCTGACTTTCATGCCCTCAACAAACTTACCATCAAAGACAAATTCCCCATTCCTGTCATTGGTGACCTCCCGGATGAATTGAATGGTGCCCAATTCTTCATTAAACTAGATCTTCGTTCGAGCTACCACCAGATATGTATGAAAGAGGCAGATATTCCCAAGATGACCTTTAGAACTCATGAGGGACACTATGAGTTTTTGGTCATGCCCTTTGGCTTGTGTAATGCACCCTCCACCTTCCAAAGCCTCATGAATCATGTCTTCTGTCCTTTTATCCACCATTTTGTCTTAGTTTTCTTTGATTATATCTTCATCTATAGAAAAACCTGGACATACCATCTTTCTCATGTGGATCGAGTTCTCCATCTACTCTCTTAGCACCAACTTTTCCTGAAACGGTCTAAATGTGATTTTGGTGCATCATAAGTAGAATACTTGGGTCATCTAGTTGGAAAAGATGGCGTTAGGGTGGATCCTAAAAAGATTGAAGCTATGCAAGATTGGCCTCACCCAAAGACTCTTAAGAGCTTGCATGGATTTCTAGGCTTAACAGGGTATTATCGCAAGTTTGTTAAGAATTATGGGAATATTGCAGCACCTCTCATTGCTCTCCTAAAAAATAACTCTTTCACTTGGACTCAAGCCACTGCTCAAGCTTTTCAAACCTTGAATATGGCCATGTGCACCACTCCAGTCCTCGCCCTTCCTGATTTCACAAAGACCTTTGTGTTGGAATGTGATGCCTCAGGGAAAGGAATTGGTGTTGTCCTTATGCAAGAGGGTCGATCTTTGGCCTTTACTAGCAAGCAACTATCTGAAATAAATCTGGGCAAATCCATATATGAAAAGGAAATGTTGGCTATTCTTCATGCCATGGATCTGTGGCGTCCTTATCTATTGGGGAAATGGTTCCAAATTAAGACAGACCATCAAAGCCTCAAGTATTTTCTGGAACAACACATTTCCTCCCTAGAACAACAAAAATGGGTGACTAAACTCTTTGGATATGATTATGAGATCATTTATAAGAAAGGCAAAGACAATGTGGTTGCGGATGCACTTTCCCGAAAATATGAAGATGAAGGATCCCTTTTTTCTCTTTCATTCATTGTACCAGATTGGCTCCAATCCGTTCGCCAGGAATGGCTAGAAGACCCCAAAATTTCACAGTTGATCCAACAATTGCAGTCCAATGCTCCAGCTTCCCCAGGTTACTCTTGGCTCCATGAGGAACTTCAATACAAAGGCCATTTATATTTAAGTAAACAATCAAATCTTAAATCCACGGTACTTTCTGAGCTTTATGCTACACCCACAGCAGGGCACTCCGGGTTCACCAAAACCTATGATAGGGTCACACGTTCCTTTTTCACATTCGTAATTTTGTAGCTAAATGTGATGTGTGTCAACACAACAAGGGAGAAACAGTCAAATCATCGGGCACACTACAACCGCTGCCGATTCCACCTTCTATTTGGAAGGATATCTCTATAGATTTTATTACCGGCTTACCCAAATCGGGAAATAAATCCGTCATCATGGTGGTTGTTGATCGCCTTTCCAAGTACACTCATTTTTTTGCCCTTCAACACCCGTTTACAACATCCACGGTGGCTCAAATATTCATGGATCATGTCTTCAAGGTTCATGGCATGCCACACTCTATTGTTTTTTATCACGACCCAACTTTCACAAGCAATTTTTGGCAAGAACTGTTCAAGATACAAGGTACATAATTGCATCTCAACACAGCTTATCATCCCCAAACAGATGGCCAAACGGAAGTTGTAAACAAGTATTTGGAAACATATTTGAGGTGTTTTTCCTCAGAGAAGAAAAATCAGTGGGATCAGTGGTTACCCCTAGCTGAATGGTGGTACAACACTTCATATCATACAGTTACACGCATGACTCCTTTTGAAGCAATATATGGATAGAATCCACCTTCAGTTCTCTCATACTTATCGGGTGCCTCGAAGGTCTAGGCAGTTGACCTAACACTTACAGCTCGAGAGGCCATTCTCCATGCCCTCAAAGAGAATTTGGTCATGGCACAAAATCACATGAAGCAACAAGCAGATCAACGTCGCTCTGAACGTCAATTTCTAGAAGGGGATCAGGTGTTTCTTTGACTGCAACCTTACAAGCAAAATTCCCTCAAGTTCGAGCATTTTTAGAAGCTAGCACCCAAATTTTATGGTCCTTATACCATGCTCAAGCGTGTAGGACAAGTCTCCTATCAGTTATCTTTGCCCAACCATTCAAAGCTACATCATGTTTTTCATGTTTCATGCTTAAAGAAGGTGATTGGACCTAAGTGCCAAATTCAAACCAACCTTCCAGAGTTAGCTGAAGAAGGATCCATTTGGCTACAACTAGAAGCATTTTTGGACTAGCGTGAGCGTTGCCTATGTCAGAGAACCATCAAGGAAGTGCTAGTCCAATGGAAATATACAACTCCAACAGACACCACTTGGGAACCAACTACCATTCTGCAACAATTTCCTCATCTCAAGCCTTGAGGACAAGGTTGTTTTTAAGGGGGTGGACATGTTAGGGTCCTAACCCACACATAGGTAGAAAAATATATTCAGATGTAATAAATGTCAATATTAATAAGGCCTTTCAATAAAATAGAATAAGGTGGATGTAAGAAGACCTAATAGAATCTTCCACTTCTAGAAGGATCTTCCTCTAGATGCTTCTTTTTAGTATAAATAGAAGTCGAGGGTATGAGAACCCTAGCTTGGATATTATTGTAATAGAGCTCTGCTCAACTGGAGGTTTCCCCCTCGAAGAGGCCCATGAACATTGCTTTCATATTCAAAGTGCTAGTTATGTTGTTATTCTTATATCATTTCAGTGTTATTGTGGTGAATGTTCTGGTTATATTGTTGTTATTCTGCCATTATTAGCATTTTATTTTTGTTCTGCATACATTTTATATCTGGTATATTACATCATCAACATGATCAATAGTATCATGTGAGCTAATGACTAGGTGGTCAAGTTAATGGGCCTCTTGTTATGACACTTCTTCCTACTCTCCTTCATCTTCTTCATGAACATCTTCTTCTAGAACATATGTTATAGGCCTTCGTCTTGGATCAAATCTAACAAAAAATAACTAAACTTCTCTACCTGGAACCTATGAATAAAAAACCTACTCACTTGATTTGAAAGGATATAGGGCTCTATAATCATCTCATACCTAGTAGTATTAATCATGGTAAATCCATTATCATGATCAATAACAATCCTTTCGTAATCTTGTAGCAACAATATGTACCACTCGACTTTAAAGAGAGCCACTTTGAAGGATTTCAAGTATATATCAAATATATCTTCCAGATAGCCATAGTATCTCAAATAAAATTTGATCAAATGTATGTCACCCTTGTGTGGGAAATATTAGTAACCTCAAAAATTGCAATTATTCCACTATCATGGGTTTTCTTTTTATCATCCAACTATTTGGTGCAATATTTTCTATTATTACAACACACATATTTGTGATGTTTCACCTACATTCTCCATAGGTTGTAAATTCATTGTCATGAATTGTTAAATATACATATGAGATAATTTGAGGGATACAAAAAACAACACAAATATGGAAATTAAAAACTAAAAATCAATGTGAAATTGTTGCCTTTCTAACTTTTGCATTTTATGCTATATAAATTTCCTTATATGTCAGATTTGTATCATTGTCCACATAAACTATTCTAATCAACTATGCCACCCCATTCCTGATAAACTATGGTAATGTTCTTACATCATTCTACTATACCTTCTTCTAGTCGATATTTTTTTTTTGTAAGTAAAGAGAGGGAACCTTGTATTATATCATCATGAGTGTACATCTGTATATCATTTGGCAGCCACTTATTATGAAACATAAGGGAAAACAGAATAGGTGGCTCCAAATGATGGTATGACTATAATGACAGAGTTTCAGTTTACAAAAATTGGAGTGAAAGCTGAGAATTTTAATAGGAGATTCATTCCCCTTAACTAGCCTAGGGCAAGCTTCTTTCAGAGCTGCCATTTCTATGATGGTTACAAAACTGTAAAAACGATTAAAAATAAAATCACTATTCATTTTGAAAATGAGAATTGACATGAACCAGAGACAAGGGTGGGTCGCATCAAGCCTTTGGGGAACCTGGACGTCCATGGACGGTGTAGGCCGGGACAAACTTCTGCTTACAGGTGGGGCATTGAGCTTGAGAAGGGGCGTCTGAGAGTGCTCCGAACAACAGATATAATCACTGATGGATGGTTCTTTGGCCATGCACTTTCTCATCTTGCCATTTCCATATGTCAAAGAGAAGCTCTAAGTGCTCCACTGTGAGATGAAACGTGTGGTGTGAGCCATCGTCAGCACTGTCATTGCCTTCTTCAGCACCGACCTTGCCTGTGTCTTCAGCACCATCATTGTCATCGTCAGCCCTGTTTTTGAGTCTCCATTTTGACACTTATAATGCCCTATATTACCCCCTATATGAGCCTATTTTACCTATGCCATGTGTATCTAATTGACTGTTTCCTCCATAAATACACCCAATGACCTTGTTCATGTGCATAAGAGGTAACTTATGATTAAAGCATGATTTGTTTAGTTTTATTGAGTTAATTCAATTAAATGATTGATTATGTATGATACTAATCACTTTGACTCTTAAGCAGCATGATCTGGTACCCAGTCTATTCCGGTACCAAGGCTCCACCTATTCCAGTACCAGCCTATGCTAATCCAGTACTAGACATAATTTGAAATTTTGGAATGTTTCTAGAAGAAAATCGGGCTCATGAGTTTTGTCTAGAACGATTTTTTCACGAGGAAATGTGGTTCAGAATTCACCCATCTCACACGTGTGGACCTCCAACTCAGGGGGAATGATTCTGCCAAAATTATAAAACAAACTCAAATTGCCAACTTGCGCCTCGATTTTCGTGCATATGGTATCAGACCTAGAAATTATAATACATGGGTTTTGTCTAGAATATGACAAATTGAGTAATACGTGAGTCATTTTTAAAAATTGGAATTGGTTTGGGAGATATGGGTGGGGGACTAATCCGAATTTGCCCAAATTGTTAAAAAAACAGATTTTTGGGATTTATCCTAAAATTGTAAAAAATGTTTTCTTATTTTGGGGATTCGGTTTCATCCATTCCTGCATGGATTTTATGTATAAATAAGACCTCATAGGTCTGATTAGGGAGGAATTATCATGATGTAAGAATGGTTCTTAAAGGAAATTTTTTATGATGTAGAATGGATTCATGAAAAGACTCTTTTTGTAAACCTACTTGTTGGAGATTAATGCAAGATTGAATTCAATGATTTTGTCTCTCTTAGAAGTTAGCATCTGGTGATCTAAAAGCTTCCATGTTGGCATCGGCAAGGGCCACCGATCCATCTTGGTAAGCTTATTGTAAATTGTTAGTGTAGATTTTCATTTCATGTATTTGTTATTTTGATTTCATGATATTTTGTTTGATTTCACTATTTGAATTTGTTGCAAAGTGTGGTAATGCAGGAACAGTTGGATCTCCATATTTCACCATACATGATATTTAATGGAGCATCCCACTTGTTAGTTTATTTTCTCCAGGAGATAGATCTTAAGTTCATATTTTCATTTCATGAGCCTCTAATGAACAAATTTGTCACCTAAGAAAGAACCTTTCGATTCACTGTTTGCTTGAGAAGTTTTGTTATTAGTTTTCTCTTCTAAGTTTGGAGTGGTATTGTTGAAGTGTGCCCAGATTTTCTTGATAGTTGTTGTTAAGAGTAGCATCTACAGATAACTAATTCAAAGTCCATATTTCCACTTCATGAGCTTGTAAATGGACAAGGAATTATCTGAGCAAAATCTTTTGAGTGCATGATTGCAAGTTTTTCTTTCTAATTTATGAATTGTGTGAAGTGTGTTATCTTTGAAGTATGAAAACAGAGTATTGGTTTTTATATGGTTTTCTTGATTGAACTATACTCATTAGACATAGGAACCTATCTGTTATCAACACATATAGTGCATCAACTCTTTTGATTACAAATCCCGGTTGATAATTTATGTTTGGTAATATATTATGCAAATAATTGCACCAACATTTTGGCGTCGTTGTCGGGGAGTTGTAAACGGTAATAGGTAGTATTAGAATCATATTTATTTAATGGTTTTGTATTGGTTTTATGGATGACCTAAGGGTGGAGAGAAGATGGTAAGACGCACGGGAAGAGCCCACACATCCACTTTGGTGGGGTTGCTCCAAAGTTAGGTTGTCCTCTCTTCTTATGATGCAAGTTTGTTTTTATTTATGCAAATTTAGTTTTCTTTATGATGAGCTAACTTGTGCGAACCGATAACCTGGTGACAGCAGGGTCCCAGTAACACAAGGAGTTCAAGTTTGGTGTGTTTTTATTTTTCAAATAGTTTTAAAATTTAGATCTTTAATGATAAATCATGTTTGGGGTGCTGTAAGAACCCCCCGAGTACTAATCTGTGTTGTGAAACATGTATCATCAACCAGATAGAGTAATTCAAGGATGATCAAGAGCTTGAAGAATGTTCCTTGAAGAAATTTCTTGCATTCTGGTAGCAGCTGAGATATCCGCCTCTCAGGAAGAGCATATCTTCACAGCAGTCAAGAATCTAGTTGTCTCTCCATGGGAAGATTTGGAAGTTCCGTCGGATTCCTCTTGTCAATTTGTTAAGTAGAATAAAGAATCATGGATATAATTCAATGGAGAGAAACCAGTGGAACCTAATATTGAGGAGTCCTTATCATGCCTCTCAACAGATCCTGTATGTACTTCAAAGACCAATCATCTTGAAGAGGATAATCTGAATTGCATGGTAGAGGAGGACATTCGGTGTGACCTAAACAAAGAAGAGAAACAAGAATATAATGATCCTATTGAAATATTGTTTCAATTAGTTATTAGTTCACACCACTCTTTTATTTATTTCTTGATCTCATCATCAAAGCAGTTGGTCCTTCATACTCTGGTATGCATTAAAATTTATCTTTTAAACCTGAGTATGGATATATTTCTAACGTTGTTACGCACATGGCTTCCTATACTTGAAGGACATTTTCTTTTGTTCAAATAGAGTAGGAAAGGTAAATAAATAAATAAATGTTGCACATAAGTACAATGCAACCTATCTTTCATACTTTTGATAAATGAGAATGTCAAAAGTTTAAGATCTTTTGTTCCTATAGTAGATTTCTTTTAAAAAAAAGTTATGATGATTTTGTTTGGAATCTTATGAGAAGGGAATCTCTTCATCCTTCGAATGCACACATAATACTGGAAGGGTTTCAAAAGAGGAGAAGGCATCCTTGTCAACGGAAGATAACACTTAAGGGAGTGCTTCATGACCTATTTCTTCAAAATTCTTCTTTTTCCTTAAAGTTGTTAAAAATGATGCATTCATGATTTATATTTACCTATCTATTTTAAGACTGCTATTTCACAAGGATGATCGATTAAGTGATATTTTAATAACAGTTGAAATTGAATGTTAATTCCAGACTGTTTTATTCATAGCTAATAATTCAACTTTTGACATTTTTCCCTAATTTTTTTTTTTTTAAGCATGAATAAAAATATAGTTTTAATTAGTTCTATTGGTTTGTTTTTAGCAGATGTTCGCAACTCTCTAAGAAGCCCTTTTTAGCATCTCACATTGTTTGCATGAGGCCATGAAAAATCTTAGGCATGGGGAGTGGTTGTTGAAACCTTCATATTCTTTTGCAACTTCCGTTGGTGAGGCCAAATCAACATGTTTAGTGCTGGGATTTGATAGTCATTTCTAGAATTCCGGTACCATTCTATTTCGGTACTGCAGAATTGCATTCATCTGGTACTTAACAATATTCTTATTCTCATCTGATACTGTGTGCTCATCTAGTACCAAAGGAGGAGGTATGCACTATTCCGGTACTGAACCACAACTCTGCGCTATTCCGGTACTGAAGCACAACCCCGCGTCCATACAGTACTCAGGTGATCTGGTACTGGTAATGAGGTGTTGGTAGCCCTTATCCTATACTCAAAGTTTTTGCTGCTCGATTTAAATGCTTCAAGTAATAGGACGTATAAACTCAACATTTTTCATTTTACTAAAAGAAATTAGACTAATTATGCAATAAACATATGGTTACTCTCAATTATTGCACACTCCCTACCATGAAATTTTGCATGCCTCTGTATACATCTCCTCATATATTATCACTGAATTCCTTGGTGAAGTGGTTGTCGTAATGAATGAACAAAAATCATCCATCATGTCACTCTATTCCAATACTATATGTTCTGACACTGCAGAAACCTACTCCATTACTTATCTGGTACCGATGCCAAAGTGATATGATCTTTGTCATGTGCTTAACATTGTTTTCACTCCAGGTAATTAGAGGTATGGGCTAATATCTTCATGTTCTTTCTATCAAGGATCATTTAAGTCTTGTGTTGAAATTTTTTTACTCTCATGTACATCTTCCTCCTACATTTCTACACTCAACCCTAAATGAATCATCCTTACTATCCTTTAAGAAGATATTTTAACATTTAGCTCTATATGATAATGGGTGAACTTGTCTTATTACCTCGTCATTTTGAAGAAGTGATTGCTAATTCAAATATCCATTGAAAAGTGGTGACACCATTATGTCTAATACTAACCTAGTTGATTCAAACAAGTTTTTATCCAAGTTTATCTTTACATGTTTATCTTTTAAGGTATTGATGAAAACCTCATGTGGTGGACCACCCTTGCAAAACCGCAATGAACTTTCATGAGAACCCTAATAGGATTAACTAGAGGGACCTCTTAGTCATTATCCAAGACGTTACATTATACATTGAATAGTTGAGATTTAAGTTGAATGTGGATGATGTCATCCTTGGGATAATTGCAAACAATTAATTATGTGCCCAATAACTCTAAAACACTCTTGTACCACCTGCCTTCCTTATACTCTAAAACTATCAATGAGCAGTATACATAATTCTAAATATTTTGAGTAATATAATAAAAAGGAAGTATCAGGAAGTACAAGTAAACCCRCCGSGSTACTGAACARGCCTGCTGGCARTGGGGCCATGCTTGTATGGTACTAAGGTAAACCCGTCGGGGTACTGAACAAGCCTGCTGGCAGCAGGGCCATGCTTGTATGGTACTAAGGTAAACCCRYCGGGGTACTGAACAKGCCTGCTGGYAGCGGGGCTATGYCGGGTAAAGGGAGTTGAAAAACATAAAGTGGCACACTTAAAACTGAACATAAACCCTTGGGTATCATTCTGAAGCAATCATTATCAAATCAAGGCTAGGAGATGACCTTTATATCTCTCGGATGATGTTCTTAAGAACCTTCAAGTATCCACTTTAGAGTTCTATATTTAAAAATTAGGTTTCACAAGAAGTGGGACCCTCAGTATGTGTAATTCACCTTACCTAAGCAAGAAGAGATTCATCTCTAAAAACTTGGATCAAAAATGAGTTAATCATCTTGGGATGTATTCCTTTATGTGTTCCTCTCTTCAAATGATATCTAAAATATGCTTATATCACTTTTCTTTTAAAGGTAATCTAGACAGGGAGGCCTATTAGTCAAAGTCATTTAGAAAACTCTTGGCCAGTATCCTATAATCATATTAGATTCGCATCCATCCCTTTCTCCTAACTTTGATCGAAAATATATTAGATAAGACTTAATGTCAAATCACTAACATATCTAATATATTACTCATGACTCCACTTTGTCACCATAACTAATTTTCCATGAGTAAGAATTTGAAGCATAAGTCTGAGATTTTATATTGTTTAATAGGAACTTAGGAGTTGAAGAAGGATGAAACTTCAGGGAATGCTTGATTGAGTGAAGAATATCATCAATTGTGAAATTTTGAAGATCATTGTTGCATGAGGACATGCAATGACTTAAGCATGGGGGAATGTTGAGTCTCCATTTTGACACTTATAATTCCCTATATTACCCCCTATATAAGCCTATTTTACCTATGCCATGTGTATCTAATTCATTGTTTCCTCCATAAATACACTCGATGACCTTGTTCACGTGCTAAGAGGTAACTTATGATTAAAGTATGATTTGTTTAGTTTTATTGAGTTAATTCAATTAAATCATTGATAATGTATGATCCTAATCAATTTGAATCTTAAGCAACATGATCCAGTACCCAGTCTATTCCGGTACCAAGGCTCCACCTATTCCGGTACCAGCCTGTGCTAATCCGGTACTAGACATAATTCAAAATTTTGGAATGTTTCTAGAAGAAAATTGGGCTCATGGGTTTTGTCCAGAACGATGTTTACATGGGAAAAGTGAGTCAAAATTAACCCAGCTCGCACGTGTGGAACTCCATCTCAGGGGGAATGATTCTGCCAAGATTATAAAAAAAACTCAAACTGCCAACTTGCGCCTCGATTTTCGTGCATATGGTATCAGATATAGAAATTATAATACATGGGTTTTGTCTAGAATATGACAAATTGAATAAGTTGTAGGCCGTTTTTCAAAATTGGAATTGGTTTGGGAGATATGGGTGGGGGACTAACTCGAATCTGCCCAAATTGTTAAAAAAACACAGATTTTTGGGATTTATCCTAAAATTGTAAAAATTGTTTTCTTAGTTTGGGGATTCGATTTCATCCATTCCTCCATGGATTTTATGTATAAATAAGACCTCATATGTCTGAGTAGGGAGGAATTATCATGATGTAAGAATGTTTCTTAAAGGAGAATTGTTATGATCTAGAATGGATTCATGAAAAGACTCTTTTTGTAAACCTACTTGTTGGAGATTAATGCAAGATTGAATTCAGTGATTTTGTCTCTCTTAGAAGTTAACATTTGGTGATCTAAAATCTTCCATGTTGGCATCGTCAAGGGCCACCGATCCATCTTGGTAAGCTTATTGTAAATTGTTAGTGTAGATTTTCGTTTCATGTATTTGTTATTTTGATTTCATGATATTTTGTTTGATTTCACTATTCGAATTTGTTGCAAAGTGAGGTAATGCAGGAAAAGTTGGATCTTCATATTTCACCATACATGAGATTTAATGGAGCATCCCACTTGTTAGTTTAGTTGCTCCAGGAGATAGATCTTAAGTTCATCTTTTCATTTCATGAGCCTCTAATGAACAGATTTGTTACCTAAGAAAGAACCCTTCGATTCACTGTTTGCTTGAGAAGTTTTGTTATCAGTTTTCTCTTCTAAGTTTGGAGTGGTATTGTTTAAGTGTGCCCAGATTTTCTTGTTATTTTTTGTTAAGAGTAGCAGCTACAGATAACTAATTCAAAGTCCATATTTCCACTTCATGAGCTTGTAAATGGACAAGGCATTATCTGAGCAAAATCTTTTGAGTGCATGATTGCAAGTTTTGCTTTCTAATTTATGAATTGTGTGAAGAGTGTTATCTTTGAAGTGTGAAAATAGAGTATTGGTTTTTATATATTTTTCTTGATTGAACTATACTCATCAGACATAGGAACATATCTGTTATTGACACATATAGTGCATCAACTCTTTTGATTACAAATCTCGGTTGATAATTTATGTTTGGTAATATATTATGCAAAAAATTGCACCAACACCTGTCATTGCCTTCTTCAGCACCAACCTTGCCTGTGTCTTTCCCATCTCTTGTTAGTTGCGAACTTGGGGGGATTTCCTCTTCCACAATGCAACCCCCTTCCCACCAACGCGCCTGAAAGTCACGGGAGGTGGAGGGATTGAGAGTCGCAGGGGACCCTTGCAATTGTACCAGGCTCTAGCTAGGATGAGGAGGTGGCTCAACCTCTTCCACCTTTGTGCCCGAATACTGAGGTGACGGAAGAGATTCCTCTTTGGCTGTGTTGGGGAAAGCTAAAGAAAGCTGGGATGGCTGAGGATAAAGCTCATTCGGGGACATGGTTTCTAATTTGGGAATGCGTAAGGGAGGATGAGCTTGAGTTTGGGGAGAGGTGGGTGGGTTTTCCTCTTTTGGAATGCGTAGGTTGGATTGAGATTTACTAAAGGGTCTATGGGGTTGGCTGAAATGAGATATCAAGGCTCTCTGAGAAGCTGTGAGCCAATTATCTTGAGTGAAGGATTTTTTGTTCCTGGTGGAATGCCTTGGCTTGCCTCTATCTTAGGGAATGGTGAGAACCAGGGAATGAGGGTGATGTTGGTCTGAGGAAATACAGAGGTTGCACTGGAGGTAAGCGAAGAGGTCAGGAGGGCCAAGAAGCACATCACAGAGGTGGTAGCTATCAAACATCGGGTGAGAACAGATGCCTTGGTCAATTTTAATGTCGTTGAGTGCCATTGAAGTCCCTCCCATCACCATTGAAGGTTGATGGGATTGGTTCAAGCATCTAGTACCAGTGGCCTAGTTGGAGTGTTCCTCCATGGGCTTCCGCATGCGCACTGAGTTAATATCCCCTATGGTGTATTCCATGGGGATTTAATAGCATCGAGGGTGGTGGATTAGGGTATTAACTCTCCCCGCCATCTTCTCCTACCACCTGTCCCCCCTCTCTTGCCATTTGTCACCCCATCCAGGTGTTCTTCTAGTCAATATTATTTTCATTGTATAAATGCATTGCATCCCACTCTAAGAAAAATATATTTAGGTACCAATCAAGCTTAAAAATATATGTAGGAAGATAGTAATTATTATAAAATATAATACCTTTCTCTTTTATCCATCTACCTTTCCCCAAAAATACCTCCCCTTCAATTTTTTTGGTGGAATTGACATTCGAAAGTAGAGGCACATTAATATCACCCACTACTTGGGGTAAATACTCACTAAAATACACCATGTATTGATATACCATATAACCTTCAAACATTGAACCCTTTGGACGTGATATTTATCTAAAACAATCCTTCAATGCCTTCAAGTGCCTCCCCACCAACCACATTGACCATGTGTTCACAAGTTCACATATTTAAATTTCCTCAACTAGGTGTATTTGGCAATGTTCTTGTGCATTGAAATTTTTTGGAGGTAGATACTTTTGCATTTCAAATATTAGATGGGAAATTTCTCTGTTCCAATACTTGATATCTTATTTATGGATTTCTTTCGATGACAACCACCTAAAAGTGCAAAGCATCACATGTGTCAACATAAAATTATACAATGCAAGTAAATCAAATGTCAAATTTTTTTACAAGTAACATTTTGAATATGAATTTAACTTACCTCATTTATTTGTTGAGATAAGATATAACTTGCTTTATGTTATTGTCAAAGTTGTTTGGGAGAGCTAGAGGTAGAACATACTATAATAAGGAAGAAAGCATTATTGTTTAATTTTGATTAGAAAAAAACATCTATTACTAACAAATAATGCATATATCATAAGATGAAAATATTAGAAAATTTGAAACCTTAATAAATGTATGCCAATTGTGAGGTTTTTCCCCACGAAAAATCATCTTTTTTTGTTAAAATATTATTTCTGTCTGAAGCAAAAGTAGTGGGAAATTTAGTCGTCTCTATAACCTCTTTTACAACATTGTTTTTTTACTCTTAATAACCATGGAATATTGGTTGGGTGTCCATCACTATAAGAGTTAAATGTTGCATGAACTTGGCTTCCTCAATGTCACTAATAACTTTAGCAATTTTTTTCTTTTTTATTCCTCCCATCTAAATTTTTTCCATAAGCATTATGTGTTATGATAAAAATATATCTATGTTTAGGGGAAAACTACAATAGATGGAACAACACCCATAAATCAACTCTAATATAAAATATGCTATATAAATTAAATGCTAACAAGACAAGGCTATAATCCTACCTCGTCTGAACGTTCAAAGAACACCACTGTTGAGCATGCAACCCAAATCTTTAAACCTGCACTTGTCCTCAACAACCAAGATACACAATCATATGGTGATAATATATAATGTCAACATCTCAATTAGCATACTACATTAACATACATGGAAAATACACCCATGTAAAGTAATTCAAATATTTGCAAGATATCAATTGAATGAGAAAAGAGTATTCTATTAAATTAATCAACAAAAGTACATCAGTGACAAACTTTTGTAACGACACATATTGGAACTGTGAAACTAATTCCCTCTAGTTGGGCCTCCACCACTTCAATCCTCTACAAAGGCAAGCTCACATGTAGGATTTAATGAGGTTCTCCATCATAAAATAGGAATATCTTGGGGGTTGAATAGAAGGAGTTCATACTTTCAAGGACAAAGGGATGCAAACTCAATATGAGTGAAATTTCTCCAGAGTATCTTTTCTCTCAAAGTTGAATCTCCTCTTAGGTTTGGATATGGATCAATTTATAGCCTCCAAATGGAACTAAATGACCAAGTTGGAATGTTTCTAGTATATGGAAGGTCAAGGATCATAGATATCGTGACATGGCATGGAAATCCAACATAATTTTTAATTTTTTAGCACCAAACTTAATGTACGTAGGATGTAGTGGAGAAAACTACATATACTCTTGTTGTATAACTGATAGGGAATGCATGTCTACAAAAATGTGTATTTTATCTCTGGAGTGAACAAAAAGGGGACTTCAAGTCTACAGAGGGAAATGGAATGTCATCTAAGAAAGATGCATGGAGTGAGGAAAAAGTTGGTGTAATAGATTCTTCCTAATGTGTGAGGTAAGAGGACTATATGTGATGGAAACAATACATTATAATTCCCAGAAGTGGAGTAATCAAGACTCAGTTGGAAGTACTAGTTTCTCATGAGAATATTACAATCCATAATGAATTTGTACACATGGATGCCAATCTGAATTACACTGCAAATCCATGTGGAAATATATCAAATAGATGTTCATGGCCATGAATAGGAAATACAAAGTGGATATATGCCATAGGTTGTCATAGTCACAAAAAAGACACAATGGAGTCTGGTATCAAAATCAACTGAAGATATCTAAATACAATGAAGTACAATATGATCTTCCCTAATCACTGAAGTCATATAGGTATTGGTCCAATCAAAAGGAAGCAAAAGATATGGGATGTTTCTACTGTAAGTTGGAGGTGTTCTACACTATCCACCAAAGGTGCAAGTCTACATCATGTGAATAGAGGAGTTGAGTTTGAACACAATGAGACTTTGTTTGATTACTGGTCATTAAGGTATACCATTAAAAAACATGATACAACCCACCAATAATGAAATTAGGTATCAATGCATTGAATACATTCGACAAGTGTGAATAAGGGTGTTGAGTTCGAAAACTTACAAATCCATCGATCAGGAGATATTAATGTATTCCCAACTGTCGATGGCCGGAGAAATTGCCATTGATGTATGTAAGCCTCTAGGTACTCATAATACTCTAGGTCTCATTTCCAAAATGAATGAGTTGAAGTAGATGGAAGGAGACCCACTAAAAGGAGAGAATTAAGGCATCTCTCATCATCTATCATGAAGTACAAAGAAATAACTTGATTATTATGAGGAGCTCAGATGAATCAGATGTTCTTGAACCAATGACCATGTGCATCTCTTGCACGCACCAGATGCAAGTAGTACATGAAAGAGACACTTTGAATAATAGTAAATAAGGAAAAATTATGACAAAGGCGAGGAAACCATCAATAGGGATAATGGAATCCAAAACACTACATGAATCACAATGTCTGAATAGATTTCTTGTCATCGAACACAAGGGAAACCCCCTAGTTAGTGACCAATGAGGAGATGTCATTTGTTGGGTTCAAGTTTACCTACCAATGATGAAAGTGGGCCTAGGGTGCAAGGTAGGACAAAAGCTTCATGTGATTCTGAGATATACTGAGGGTATGGACGACATGCAAAGTCAAGAGTTTTGAGGAATGGATGACACAGGTTTTAAACTTCCTTTGACAAGAGCATGATCCATATGGATAACTCAGGAAACATAGACTTGATAATGATCATTGATAATAGTTTGTGACGCAAGAGGCATCAACAAACTCTCCATAGGGACTGGAAGAATAACTAGTCAGAGGATTAAACTATAAGTAACAAGCTCATCTTCCTCAGATCATGCTATACCCAAACCTTGGATGAAATGGAATCAAGTTTTTGTGCTCTTTTCAAAGGTGACATGACTAATTTTGATAAGAGATAATGTTCTTTTCCCGCCCGTCTTTTTTTGTTTTTTCATAAGAAAATAAATGTTATTATACAAGAGAGGAAACAAGTGTTGTGATTAAGCAATTAGTTCCAAGTAGTGGAACATACCTATGCTCAATGCAAGGAAGTTCATGCAGGGCATGGACACTCAGGGGGATGTTTCCTCTATGGGTACAAGGTTTCAAGCTACAAAGGATATATAAAAGGAATTGCTTGGCTAGGGATGAGAATTGTTGAGGCAAGAGGCTTATAGTGAGAAAGAGGGAGCCGACAATAGGCTCAACAATGCAAGTAGGATTATGGGATGTAATTACAACTTAACTCAAAGATGTCCTTTTTCGTAGATTTAGTCTCTTAGGCCTGAAAAAGTATAAAATAATACCCAGGAAAACTCTTCTAACCAATATGAATAGAGTATTCCTTTTTTGTAAGTAGTCTACTTAGTTTGGAAAAGGGTTAAACTTATACCAAATAGACATCCTTTCAAAAACATTTAACACGTGTGAAAGAGACAAGTTCACTAAGATATTTTCATTTTTTCGGGAGTTCGAAAAGAGATTAACCAAGACTCAGGGAGTCCCATAGGTAACAGTCAGAATTCTTGTGAGTAAGAAAATGGGGTTCAAACACAAAGTCATATTGGGACTATAAGGAACTCCTCATCCTATGGAATAACTTTTGCATGGGCACCAAATGACAAAAAGTATCTAACTAGGGTACCCATGTTTAGTAAGTCTTTACCACTTAATAACGACACTTTTAGTAGCAATGAGAAGGTTGTATGTCACTAAGAAATGGGTTCGTACCTAGGGTGTATGCATCATGGTCATAGAACGATGAAAGAATGCAAAGTGGAGTGAAAACCTATCCTATATGTTGGTGAAAGAATATACATGCTGAAGGCATGAACGAGCGATATGACACTGGAAATCTGTAAAATACCCTGGAAAAAACCACTAAAAACCAAGTCTTTACACTGCACAATTATTCCATAAGGTTAAAAATAGGAAAGAACTATAGAAAGTGGGTACAAATTTCTACTTATAGTAAAAATAATACCTTTTACCATACCATTTGAGTTTTTTCACCCACATAGTACATTTTAGGCCATTTTCCCCACGATCTTCAAGTGATGATTGCGAGATCTATAGTCAATTGAATCGGAAACCGTCTGGACCAAATAAGTGCACATCCCATCCTCTTCAATTTTAATGGTTTAAATTTCAATTTTAGTGGCCATTTTTTTAGTATTAAGGGTCGTTAGATAGAAACTAGGGCGTACGTAGGTAAAAAATCATCGCATCACATATACAACCACATGTACGGGGGAAAAGTGAATCATGCACACATATATGAGGCCCTATACACAACTTCCATAAGGATAGCCCACATACAAGTCCGCAAACAATTTTTTAAAATATATTAACTCAAAAATGACTCTTCCTTTGCAGGATGGTTATTGAATGGAGGGAAATGGAGCATGAGGAGGTAGATGTAGCAGTATAAAGAGATGAAAAGGCCCGACAATATTTGACACGATG
Source organism: Picea engelmannii (assembly GCA_009831015.1). Classification (NCBI taxonomy): domain Eukaryota; kingdom Viridiplantae; phylum Streptophyta; class Pinopsida; order Pinales; family Pinaceae; genus Picea; species Picea engelmannii. The sequence continues at coordinate 145,864 of ML777478.1, forward strand.
TGTCCTTTATAAATTTTGGGCTCTTAAAGGAATGAGGGCTCAAGTGATATTACTCTAGTTACTAGTAAAATATTTGGATCCAGAGATAGAGTCCTTCAATCTCGATGGGAAACCATTGAGCATTGAATTAGACGACATATACTTTATCATAGGATTGTCTTGTTGGCGTGAGGTGGTGAATCTAAATGCCCGAAGGGCTGGGGTTGTTATGATTATGGGGAGTACATTTCCACCCACTTTGTTGTAGGGATAGATAAAGTAGGGAGCCAACTCCCTATCAGGGAGACCAAAAACCTAAGTTTAAAGATCATTGTAGTTGTACTTACATGAATATCAAGGTCGACCTTTTTGCACCAGGAATCAAGGTCAATCATGTTCTATGCAGTGGAGTGTTTGAGACCCATTGTTTATGATTGGTGTACCTTGCTACTGGCCAACATGAAGAGCCAGTTGATGGATTGAAAATAAGGGCGAATGAGGAATTTCAAATTTTCATCCATACTTTGTATTTTTTTCATTGAGATGGTTCCAGGTTTGAGCCCTAGAGTAGATATTACTCCAAATGGACTATGCGATCTAGCCATGTCACGGTGGACCGAAATGATGAGGCGACTAGTAGATGGAAGGGGGCCAACCCCCTACAATGATGAGTTATTTTTCTGGTGGCTCTGACAGGTCATAGCCATTTATGACTATCCTTATGGAGGGATAAACTACAGAGGGGACCCTAACATTCCATTTCCACTAGGATCCACCTATGGGGACATTGGTAAGAAATGGTTTTTATACATATTTCATTTTTTTAATTTTTCAATTTTTATAAAGGAAAAATAAAACACAAATAATTTTGTATGGTATCAAGTATTAACAATTGCTTTGTTATGAAGATATAGGTCCATGACGACCAGAGGGATTCCCATGACATCATCAAAGGGTCCGAGGAGATGAACTAGTAGGTAGGGATGCAGAGAGAGTGTTACAGAATGTGTAGGGGAACCTGTCTTGATTGATGCACAAGATTCCTATGGTTCAAGTGGAGGATCTTCTAGAGGCAATGAAACAGTAGGTGGTGGGTGTACCTATTTCAACATCTTGCAAACACCATAGTGTGCTATCATGATACACATCCAACACCACAGGCATAGATTCCATGGTTATTCTATGTACTGGTCATATATGTATTTTGAGGGTGTGAGCCCCATTTTGTACTATGACACCATATTTTTGAAAGGATGAAATTTAAAAAACTTTTAGATCTCCAGATTTACTTACATATGTTACAATGTATAAATGTATGAATTTTTTTTCTTTACTTAGTTATGTGATAAATTCCAATCTAAAATGTAATTAGCATAAACATCAGATACTTGATTAGAACTTCTAGGGATGTGATTGTAAGTAAGAAAATCAAAATATTTTTCCAAAAGGTGTACCCGTAGGGATCGTCAGAGTATAGTAGGATCTCTCACACAGTAAATTCCATTCAACTAACATATGACTATCTGGGATTCCACGAGAAATTATAAATATCGTACACGAGGTGAAATGACGTCACTTAAGATCTCTATAATGGCGCTATACGCAACCACATTATTCATTGATGGCTCTAGAAAAATGCCACCTGAAGACACCAGTTGTCCCTCAGGTGAATAGATAACCTAAGCAATGGAAGCCATGTTCCATGTATGATGACTAGCACTGTGTGGGAATCCGAAGTAAGCCGAAGATTTTGTTTTCATATGCCAACCAAGGGAAAACTCAATAAGCAAGCCGATGATGCAAATAAAAGATAAAGAAGTATATACACTAAGATACACTACTATACAAAGGTCGCGCTTGAGTTTGTGGGCTCAAGAATAATACATTTTAGGGTAGATACCATTTCTAGGATTGTCCAACATATTCCCCTCATAATCATCTAATTCGTAGGCTCCTTTATCTAAGACATGTCACACGATATAAGGACCATACCACATGGGGTTGAACTTACCTGCCCCCAATGGTTCTTTGGCTTGGTCATAAAAGAGAACCAAGTCACCCTCATCATACTGTTGGAGGCATAAAAACTTATCATACTGAACCTTAACACATCATTTATTTTCTTCAATATCCATAGAGGCATCTTGATGCTTCTCATCAAGGTGCTCTAGGTGCATGAGGATTTTTTCGATATTGGATGTGTAAGGTAGGAGATCAATTACAAGTTTAAGAGAAGGGATTTCACATTTGAAAAGGAAGAATCAACTCCACACTATGTACTAACTGAAAAGGGGAGAAACCAGTGGAATTCTTTACCGTAGTTCAATATTCCCAAACTGCAGGGTAAAGCATCATGTGCCAGTCATATTTACACTGGTTGACCGCCTTCTACAAAATGGTCTTGACATATTTATTCACAACCTCTACCTATCCATTTTCCTAGGGATAATAAGGGGAATAATGACCGTGTGTAAACCCCATTTTGTATGCTAAATATAAAATCATCTCATTATGGAAGTGATTGCCATGATCGGTGAAAATATCTTTTGGGATTTCAAACCAGGCTATAATATGATTCAACACAAAAAATATTGAAGTATTACCATCGTATTTAAGGGTAGGCATGGCCTCTGCCCATTTATTAAAATAACCCACGACCACAATAATATGATGGTGTGCCCCCCTAGCCGAAGCTAGGTTGTAGTCCATGAAATCCACCCCTAACTTAGTGAATGGGCTGATAGTGATGACTAGGTGAAGAGGGGTTGGGTGCAAGCACATTTTCCTAGAGAACACCTGGCAAGGGTGACACTTCTTGGCCACTTCAACACAATCTTTAAAAATTGATGGCCAAAAACAATCGGCTCGCAATATATTTTGGGTTGTCGCAAGCCCAGATAAATGACCACCACATGCTCCACTATGATAGTAATTAAAAATAACTACATCTTCCTCATGATTCAAGAAATGAAATAAAATATTATCCACATCTCGACGATATAAAGTGTCGTCGATAATAAGGTAGTTCTTAGCATGATTACGTATATGTCATTGATCGTCTCTTGACAGATGCTGAGGCAGCTTCAAGGTTTGAAGGTAGATCAAAATGTCTCCATAACATGGGTCCGAAGATGAGATAAGGAAAATATGTTCATACATGAACACATAATCATGAAAAATGTCCTCATATAGCCTAGGGAAGTCCGACATCAATTCAGAAAACACTAGCGATTTATTGGATTTCGCCAAAGCAAAATTGAGATCAAATTCTTGAAAAATAAAAATACACTAATTGTATTTCCCTCTTATGATGTTCCTGGTAAGGACGTATTGAAATGGATTGATATCTGCAACCATGGTAGTTTTCAGAGTAAGATACAATGTCATAATCTTTGAACCACATGCACAGTGGCCAAGGATAGCTTCTCTACATGAGATTATTTGAGTTCAGAACCAACTAGATTTAAACGAAGGTAATAGACATCATGTTGATGGAGATTGTCATCCTCATGAACCAGTACCATACCATCCATCCCTTCATATGTGGCGATATAAATCAAAAAATCTCTATTTTAATCTAGGGGCTTCAACAGAGGCACTGATACCAAGGATTTCTTAAGAGCATTGAAGGATTCTTGGGCTCACTCATCCCATATGAATGGAGTGTCTTTCAAAATACACATGAAACTTTTAGTTATACTGGTATAGTTCACTATGAAATGATGCAAGAAGTTAGCCTTCCCCTGTAAAACTTGAATTTGTCTAATGTTACGCGCAAGAGGAAATCAAAGTATTGCCTCAACCTTCATAGGATCCACCATGATCCCATGCTCAGACACTATGAATCCTAAAATACAATCAGACCTAACGTAGAAGATGCACTTGTTAGGGTTAAACCGAATGCGATAATAAAAACATCTCTCAAATACTAATCAAAGGTGATTTGAGTGATCTACCCTCTTGCAAGAGTGAGAAGCGAGATCATCTAGGTAAGCTTTGATGATATGTTTAAGATTGTGAAGTGCAAAGGTCATGTCACATTGGAAGGTTGCTCCGATGTTTTTAAGACCGAAAGGAATTTTCCGGTATGAAAAGGTACCCCAAGGACAAATAAATGTTGTCTTTTTTTTATCCTTGGGTTTGATCTGAATTTCATTATAACCTAAAAATCCATCCATGAAGGAAAATACTTCGATTCTCGCACACTTGTCAAGAATCTGTTCAATGAAAGGAGTGGGTAATTTTTCTTTAGGATGGGCTTTGTTTAGGTCCCTAAAATCCATGCATATGTCTATGGTTCCTTGCTTCTTATCTATGGGAATGGGGTTGGACACCCATTCAATCAATGGAATCGGGTAGATGAATCCATCATTGAGTATCTTCTCTACTTCTTCCTTAATAACGAGGGCCTTCCTAGGATTAACATATATAATATGTTGTCGAACAGGTTTAGCATTTGGATAATTTTTAATTTCATGCTCGACAATAATGGGGTTGATCCATGGAATCTCTTCATATGACCAAGAAAAACATCTCAGAATTATTTGAAGATATCAGTGTAGATATGAATTTATTTAGGCGAACAATCTGCACCAATATATACGTTCTTGATTTTACCAGGGGTACGAGAGATGTCGATCGCAACAGTAGGAGAAATATTCACCATGTTTCCCTCAACATAAATACCATGCATATCTAACAGAACCATAGCGTGACCAACCATCTCACTCAAGGTAGATCTAAAGTCATCCTGTTTAATCCTAACAAGCTCTGGGAGAAAATATGATTGATGATGCATATCATCCCGAGGCCTATCAGGACCAAACATGGCCTCTAATATGGCTTCATTTGAATTTAAAGTATCATTGAGGAAATCATGTGAGAAAGATGATTGAGCGGTCCATATGGAGTCTAAAATGGAATCTGCCTTGTTTGTCTACAAGGAGGAATGATCCAGGTCAAGAATAGCACTTAGAATAGCCTGATACACAGCTTTTGTTGTTGACAATGGAATTTCCATCCCAATGTGCAACTTTCCTTCATATGACATAGTTGGGGAAGGTAGGGTCCAAGTGTCATTGAAATACGAAGTATGAAAGGGAACGTACCTCATCGACGAAGAGTACTCACTGGAAATTGAATTAATATGTGGAACTAGTGTCGTGAAATAAAAAGTATCCATCAAGGAGGAATACATCCTAACACCAACATTCTCAATTACCCACTGAGAATTTTCAATAATAGGGACCGTAGTCCCTGACGATGCGGTAGGGATAGGATGCACAAAGGACAATTGGTCGATCGTCACGATATTCCCTTCATGAGGAAAGCATAACACGTGGAAAAGTGATGACACAATAACTGTCATGGCATAAGACCAATTACACCCTAATAAAAGGTTGTAGTTGGGGGGTGCATCAACCACCTTGACCTTGATCTCCACATTCTTTCCACCCAACTGGATACCATGGGGTTTGAAATAATTCCAATCAAACACAATTAACATGGTAATGGATTGAGACAGGTGTGGAGAGCCAATGACTTTCCAACAATATAGATACATCACGGATGTCGAAACACCTTCATCAATTACAATATGCTTGATGGTAATATTCATGTACTCCACATGGATTTTAAAGGCCACGTGGTAAGGTAAGAGAGACTTTACATACGTAACATTGAACTTGATAACATTTGAACCACACGAGTCTAGAAATCCTAAGACAGATAGTAATTCGTTCCTCTATGAGGGACACATCTAGAGAACCTCCAAAGTTGACATCATGCATGGGGTTTGGCCCAAATATTTGACGATCGAATAATTTTGGGCGGCTCTGGAATTAGGATTGTGGGCATATCACTTAAGTAATCCTTTCAGAATATGAGGCAGAGGTTCTGGCTTTTCGATCTGCAAGAGTGCTTCCAGGGGAGGAGGAGGCTCTAGACCTAAAACAACCTATGAAGAACTGTAATTGTGGGATCGAGTGGCTACATAAATATGAGACTTGACCATATTGATGCATAGATGGCCACCTTCATGTGTCAGCAGGTTTTAAATCCCACTCGACGCATTTTCGGTGTTATAGTTCCTCGATGTCATATTCTGATTATGCAAAAATAGGTTGGTTAGCACAATAGATTGTTGATGGATGATGAGTCTTGAGGCTTCCTCAATTTTGGGGCATAGGTGAGTAAGGTGATCATCTTTACAAATTTTACATGAAAATATCACTTTCCTATTCTCTTTTTTTCCTTCACCAACATTATTATTCGATTTATCATTATTATTGTCGTCCTTGGCTTTATTATTATTTTTCCCACCCTTACGGATATTACCTCGTCCCTTCTTCTTATTCCCTCCTGGTTCTTGGTTACCATTTGGGTTTGACGAAGACTACACTGAATGTACATCTGTCGACTAGGTGGTAGTGGAGGATGAAGTCAAAGCTTTTCCTGCTATAGGATGGCTTAAAGAAAAATCTTTCAATTGGTTCATCACCAGATATGTTGTCTTGGCACTTGCAGAACCTACAATTCCATAGGAATGAGGTCCGGGATTTTGGCTAGGATCATAGCTTGGTTGCAGTGCATTAGGGAGAATTTCATAAAGCATCCCAGATTGAGCATATATGAGGTCCAACTGATGGGATTTGAATATGGATTCTTTCTCAGAGGTCACTCCAGATGTAGAAACATCCTTTGAAATATAAGGCAGCAAAGACTTGAGGAACCATTCCAACAATAACTATGGAGGAATGTAGGCATTAATCAACCTCTTCCATCTATGCCACTCTTGGATATGATCAGAGATATGGGTGGATGTATCTTTCCCATACCCATGGAAGCGACATGATAAGGATTATATACGTTACCCCCAGACAAAGGAACTTTGTGAAAGGGTTTTCCCATACCTTTAAATTGAATCTCTCTGGATGGAACACTAGAGAATGTAGGGGGCATCACCATAATAAAAGTGTTCATCAAAATTGGTGTAGGAATATGGAATGACAGATGGAATATAGGAATTAAATTGACCTCCTATTGGAGCACTCCATCCCGGAGCACCAAATCTAGAATTAGGTCCAGAGGAAGGAAGATTCCAACCTCCAATAGTAGGAACTGCTTGGGGAATATGACCTCCACCAAATGATAAAGGAACATAAGGAGGCATCGTGCCCCCAAAACCAAAACTAGGATTCATAATAGCTGTTGAAATGGAGGATGAAAAGTGCGACGTCATGTCGGGCATACCAAAAGAGAAAGGATTAGAGGTCGAAGGTATTGACTTAGAATCATGATGGGGCATACCATATGGAAATAAAAAAGGATTTGTCCCCATGGGATGAGTAGATCTCATGGGTTGGGAAACACTAGATGAGGGAGCCTCTATCATCCACATCATCGATGATAAGGGAGTCGAGGGGATCCCACTAATAACCGAGGATATGGGAGTCGAATGGATTCATGAGACAATCGTATCCAACTTAGTACTCATGGTAGGATAATCACTAGCTTGGGAGATGGAGATATGTGTACCACTCTTATTAATTCTACACATTTTGGGAGGCCACTTTGGTAAGGGATCAAGACATGGTGGTAATTTAAAAATACAAAGAGATCGGTGAGGAGGTTGGTATCTCTCCACGATGACTCAAAACTCAAGATATAATACAAAATACTAAGGCCAACTAATAATCATAGAGCACACCAAAACAAAGCAAAAGGGAAATGCACACAAACAAGATATAATGGTTGAAAGTGGCCTCCTAAACCAAATTAGGTATGACTCACCCAAGAGTGGCCTGAGGATCCAAAACAATAAAGTGGAGGTATTCAGAATCATTTATAAGGACCCTCATAGGCTTAACAACGTAGTTGGTTAGAACCCCTGGAGAGGTAATCCTCCATAAAGGTTGTGTGTTGTCCAATCCCTATCTGACTAAGGGTACATGCAGAATAACCCCTGCAAGCAACCTATGTGGCTACCTATGTCAAGAAACTAAAGTCACCATGATATAACCAATGATCAGGCGAGCAATATAAAGTTTTATCCACCGTATGGGAAGGGAAGCAAAGACTGAAATATTGAAAGCATCACCTCTCATGGAGGTATTTTTCTTTGCATCTGAGTTTCTTGGCTTAACCCCATAAATATCTTTGACGGTAGGAAGGTATTAGAGGGCTATCTCTGTAACCAAATTCACATGACCTCGTGCTTAACTCTGGTGTGAGCGGAGCCTCTTGAGGACACAAATTATACAATGGGTTTCACCACTCCCTGGTTAGACACATACGTTCAATTTTATAGCCTTGGAGAAGTTTACTCATAAAATCCTATTCCAAGGCCCTAGGTCCTATACTTGTTTGTGTACCCTGAAAAATAAAATTGTTTCTAATCAATTTTAAATTATTCATTATTAATTTTAATGGATTTTGCTTACTTAATATGTGCGATTGTGAAACTGATGGTATTACGACTCAACATATAAAAATAATCAAATATAAAACACTACTAAGTACTAGTCTTGAATTTCAAAGAGATGGTATGATTCTAAATTCAATTTTCACAATGAAATATCTACAATTTCAACGAAGTGCAATCTTTCCAGATGTGTCAAAATCAATGCAAAGTAATCAAAAGTGCAAATTCCATAATGCAAATAAGCAAATATTTTTTTATTTTCGATATAATGAAAAGAAAATTAAAGGACTGAATAACAACCTCACAGGCAAGCCCTACTGCAAGCAAAAAGATACAGGCCAAGAAGGATACCAAGAATAAACTACCCAGACTAGTATGCAAGGAAAACAAATGAGAAAAATGATAAGAAAGGAAATTTCCCAAAAATTCAACAATAAAAAGGCTTCTTTTCACTTTGTAGGCCCTTAACAGTCAGAGTAGGGATCCAAGAACACTCAACAACTAGTAAAACTTACCTATAAAACACCAAACTTATCCAACGAGACTTAAGAGATGATGTACACAATCGTTCAGGGAACATACATGTATATACGCTCCCTAAACATAGACAACTCGCATATGTATGCGCCTGTCAAGGGAAAAATGTGAATACCAAGAAAAACATTGCTAGGGCAAGGGTTAAGCCAAGAAACTCAGATGCAAAGAAAAATACAGGTTTTCAAGCAACATGTGACAAGGAAACTCACGGAAAAATAGAGCAAATCAAGGATAAAAACACTCAATGCCCCAAAAAAGGAGATATCCCTAGTGGAGTTTCCAATTATGTTACGAGTAAAATATCTCTATGGATAGGGGAAATCCACAATAGACGAAACGACACCCAAAAATCAACTCTAATCTCAAATATGCTATATAAATTAAATGCTAACAAGAACAAGCTATAAGCCTACCTCATCCAGACATTTGAAGAAGACCACCGTTGAGCACACAACCCAAAGCTTTATACCTACAACTTGTCCTCAACAACCAATATATGCAAGCATATGGTGATAATATATAATGTCAACATATCAATTAGCATAATCCATTAACATACATGGAAAATACGTCCATGGAAAGTAATTCAAATATTTGTAAGATATTAATTGGATGTGAAAATAGTGTTTCTATTAAAGTAATCAACATAAGTACATAGGTGACAAACTTCTGTAACAAAACATATCAGAACCGAGAAACTAAGTCACTCCAGCTAGGCCTCCACCACTTCAATCCTCCACAAAGAAAATCTCATATGTAGGAGGCAATGAGGTTCTCCATCACAAAATAGGAAGAGCTTGGGGGTTGAACAAAAGGAGTTCATACTTTCAAGGAGAAAGGGACACAGACTCGATATGAAGTGAAATTTCTCCAGAGTATCTTTTCTCTCAAATTTGAATCTCCTCTTAGTCTTGGATATGGATCAATTTATAGCCTCCAAATGGAACTGAAGGGTTGAGTCAAAGCATTCCAGTATATGGAAGGTCAAGGATCATAGATCTCATGACATGGCATGGAAACCCAACATAATTTTTTAATTTTTGAGCACCAAACCCGATGTATGTGGGATATAGTGGAGAAACCTGCATATACTCTTGTTGTATAACTGAAAGGGCACATATGTCTACAAAAATGTATATTTTAGCTATGGAGTGAACAAAAAGGGGACTTTAAGTCTATAGAGGGAAATGGAAGGCCATCTAAGCAAGATGCATGGAGTGAGGAAAAAATTGATGTAACATTATGGGACATTATTTCCAATATGAGCTATGTCAAACAAATGAGCTACTTGTAGGTGCTCATAATAGGGAAACATATTGAATTTGACATAGTATCGTTTCATACCTCGTCGAAATATTAAAAAAAATAAAAAAAATAGAACAAGTAACAAATATGGTTGAGGCATCATTCTTTGTGGTTTTTTCCTAGCCTTTTCTCACCTATTGAAGAGAAAAAAAAATCATAGTTCAATACCTCTGGTTCCTAGGGAGGAAATGTTGGTACTTGTCATAAAACTTCTTTCCTAAACTTGTTGAACGTTTATATTTTGTTTTGGGACCACATACTAGACATTTGCATTTTCTCTTTGTTCAAATACTTGTAATATATAGAATAATGTTAATAGAATGCCAAAAAATTCAAGAAAATATGTGAAGTAATAGAGGATATATAGAGTTACATTGTAATTTACATAACACAATATGTTTTATCCCCAATACATCATGAATTGTCCATGTAAGTATTCGATGGAATTGAAATTTTTAGTGACCTATTGGTTTGGATATGTCGTACATAGTGATGTTGGCCCATAAATTTAAAAGTTCATCAATAAGAGGCTCAAGAAATACATCCAAATCTCTAAATTGGTACTTATCTAGTTATTTGAAAACACAAATAAATAATTCCTTGTACATACAAAATATGTAATAAAAATAAAAATAAAAAATGGTATGTTGTGAACATTCCTAAAAATAAATATCTGGAATGATCAATGCCAACATTGCATGCTCCCTCTTTATTAACATCCAAGGAGGAAGGTTATTGTTTATAATAAAAACTGTCCAAATTGAGTAAATGGATCTCTCTAAATGGATTGACACCATCAATTTTCATTGAAAGTATAACATTACAAGGTTTTTCTTTAAAAATGGAGCATCTTTCCTTTATGTTCCTACATACAAAACCATCTCTAGGAATTTGCATAAGAATCTCTTCACTTCTCTTATGTGAATGATAACCCATAAATTGTGCTATGTTTTCCCACTTGAACAATAATTTGAAATGTGGAATTATGAGAACCTTATTTGTTACCTGATCAATTTGATATCCACTAATTCCACATTAAGGGAATTCAAAATTTATTGCATGTTTTTCCATAATATATAATATGATCATTAGGACATGCATCAATTTTGTGATACTCCATTCTTATATATTTCATAAGGGTGACACAATTGTTTTTATTTTTGAGGTAAAACAGTTAACGATGGTAGGAGAATATCACCTAAAAATCTACCCTAAAAACTAAATACTAAATAGTGGATATTACATCTTATATATTACAATAAAAAATATACAAAAAAATAATATTTATATAAAGAATTATCTTGCATACTTTAGGATGTGTGTCATACATGTGTTTGAAATACCGTTCATAACCTTCAAGTTGACCAACAACAACATAGCAAAGATAAGACTTGTCTTTGAGTCTTTGTACATGGTTTTTTATGCCTCATCAAGAAGAGGTACATCATTAAGATCTTCATACATACCATCCATAGGTGCATTCTCATCCACGACAACAAAGGAGTCATGGATACACCTATTTATC
>ML777478.1:164840-177870 GCA_009831015.1 Picea engelmannii
AAAACTCATTAGTTAGAAATCACCATTTACTCATTATTGTTGTCATTTATAACTAGTTATTAATGTGAACATACATCAACAACATATATCAGCAACATATATCATCAATAAGTCATAACCACAAGGAACACAAAGAACACAAGATGTATGTACAATTTATTTTTATTACGGACTACAATCCTTGGGTTATCAACAACAAATGAATAGAGTTACAACTCCACAAGAGCACCAACTCTACAATGCAAGACTCATCTTACACAACTCAACATCAACTGAGAAGAGGAATCAATCCTCAACATATACCAAACTATCAACATGTACACGACCTGTAAGTAATGCAACATGTGTATCTACACGCCCTACCAGTAGTATAGCTCGTGTATGTACACGGCCTGTCTATACTACAACCTACGTATTCCTTCTGAACAATTAGGGTTTTTCCCTCCTTTACAAACTTAGATTCTTTGTAGACTTCAGTCACATCCAATTATGTCTTTCACTGTCCAATCTGAACCATAATCGATCACACCACATCTATTCTCTCCAACAACTTACTCATGCTCCTCAACCATACAATATGAATGCTACTTCATCATGTATAAGAAACCAATATACTATGGAAATCATATCAGTACTGAACCATAAGAGTGTTGCTCACTCTATCAATCAACCAACATAACCATATCACAACAACCATACCAATAATTCCTTAAGCATTCACCATACAATAAGCAAGAGTATCCATCAAGAGAACTATGTAACCATACTAGAGTTTCTATGGAAGATATGAGCCCGTAGAATGCGGATCTGGAACTTGCTTTAGACTTCAAGAACCTGGCATCAACTCACACTCAAGTATTCATGACTTCCTCCAACTGTACGCGCTTTGTCCTCCTTCAGCCCATGTGTGTACTTTCTCTGGCTCACTGCAGCCCGCGTATGTATGCTCTCTGGCCCATTGTTGCTCACATACTCCTTCATAAACTAGGGTTTCTGAACTTCCAAAAATTTCTCCGTCGTGATCTCAGACTTATGGAAACTTTGATGTGTCCATCAGATCCTCCAATCAATCTCTTTCTCAGAATAGATCTTCATAATATGCTCAAGAGATGATTTTCACAAGAGACCCTTGCCTCTTATTTATACTCTCCAAGTAGCTTCCTTAGAAGCATCTTCTAGGTCACTTTGTCCACATAGCCACTTTATCCACAGTCACCTATGTCCAACTTTGCCCAATTTTCCACTTGTCCATGTATCCAATAGCAACTTGACCACTTAACCCATTTTCCTCGTTTTAGGATTAACCTTCTTATAACCACTTTCCTTAATTAGAAAGTTCTCCATTTACTTTATTATTTAAATAATCCTCCTTGACTTTGTCACTTCACTTTATTATTTAAATAATCCTCTTTGACTTTGTCACTTCACTGTATTATTTAAATAATCTCTTCTTTGCAAGCACTTTGACTTCTTTGACCTTTTGGGGCTTCAAGCCAACATATGAGGGTCCTCCAAATTCATAATTCCATAACTCTCAAACCGTGAGGATTTATGTAACGTTCCACATACCACCGGAAATGGCATGACAAGCACTATCCATATAGGATATTTTTACTGAACAATTCCTTGATATTCATCTCATTATTCCACAATTAAGCATGGGTTATGTTGGTACCTAGGTATGCACCCTTGTCCTTTTCTACTTTACCCTATCCACCCATCATGCTAAGTTCTGTTGTTGCTTTTTTAACCTATTCTTCACTCTCATTTTCATGGCCCCTGTTCGCCTTTTACATTGTTGCACCATTGATTTTTATTGCTTTAAGGGAAAACACATGTTTGGTTCGAGTTCGAAAACTTGTCATCGCATTCGCCACTAATGAACTTCATGCAGGTTCACCAAGTTTTAGTTGTGCAGGTTTGATAAAGCCATTAAAGGTTCAGTAAGCATGAGCAGGAACACAACGGATCATAGAATAACAGTTTGGGCTCGAACATGCATCAAATGATGAGGTTGACTTTCGATAGTGAAGATCTAGCATTCAATGGAGATCGACGACTCTCATGCTTTCTGGCTTACAAGACATGGAGAAAATACATTTTGTCATGACATACTAATTCTCACGTTAATATCCATTGGTAGTGGCCCACCTCTCCAGATCAATGGCCCTCACGCTTTCCCAGACCCCCTCGACTTTTATACCTTTAACGGTGGGGGGGTTCTGGGAAAAGTGGTTTCCCCGCCATGGGCCCCACCTAACATGGTGCCTTCTTAGGTTCTCAGACCCCTCCTTTCTCTAATCCGCTTACTTCCTACCCTCCCCTCCAGGATCCTACCATATTTCCTCTCGATACCGCTCCCCTCACCACCTAACACCTTTCCTCCACTCACACCTGCCACCTCCCGTGTATATACCACCCCTCTCCTATCTCAACACCTATCTCCCAATCACACTCAACCGCTCCACTCCCTACACACCACCTATCAACCTCCCACCCCAAATCGTAGATCATGCCAAACCATATCGACGACTAGGGTTCATTTTGGCACCAAAACAAGCTCGGTCATTAAAAAATATTGAGTGGGTCAAAATTGAAACCGTGGTATCACAAGGAAGAAACGTGACATCTCAAAGGGGGTTTCAGTCCCAAATACGGTGTGGACCCAAACCACCCTTGGAAACTCTTGAAATCCCACGTTTATATGATGTCAGCTCACCACATCACCTCTACTTGCCTCCACTTCATCTGCATCTACTTCATCCACCTCCACTCATCCTGTCTTCCTATTGGATGCCCACCTCCACGTATTCCTATTCACAATTAGTTCATCACAGAGAAAAATGGAGAAGGGCCAGCTATAGTTGAGACAGAGTGCACTTAATCACTGAAACGATTTGTAGCAGATGTAGAGCATGGATATCTACTCAAATAGTCAATTATCTTCCAGAGGCCTCCAACATCACGCAGGGCATGCGAGTGTTCAACGTAGAACTCTATTTTGTCACTCTGAGTCTTTTCCTACCAGTCCCAGTACACCACAACACATACATCAGTTCGACCTCTTTTCCAGTAGCAAATTTCAGTTGATTCAATTCCAATATTATGTTAGATCAAACAATAAGTGGTATTCTATGTGTGATAAGAACCACTCTTTTTAATAAAGTCGAGTTCGAAGTTTGCATGATGTAATCCATGCAATTGTTTTATTTAAGTTAATAATTAGTTCTACCATTAGTAGTCTAGAGTCGATTCTCATTCCTAGATGGACGAGAATCTCTAAAACTCTGTTAAATAGATAGTTTTTGGATATTTTAAGGGTGGGATTTTTGGGTGAAAAGATCAATACATCAGTTTGGATGAACCTGTTCTGCATATGGATTAAAGTCTCTACCTGGTGAATATGCTATTGATGACAATGTTTGTTTTCTAATCTGTTTGTGTCTTATCATGAATGCAATCTTGATTTGTGCTAAGTACTTTTCTTCCTTTTCAACTATTTCCTAAACTTGTCTTTATTAACATGCAACCTGTGATTACAATTATGCCTTGGTGAAGTCTTGTTTTTTGTGCAACATGTGGGATTGATTGCATTCTGATACATGTTTTATTCTTGAAATATTGTTTTATGCATCAGAGTTCTTGCAGTAGGATACTCTTTGATTGGTTTGTTATTTTCCTCTGCTTTTACCCTCTGTTATTCATTGTTTTTCAATAGTGTTCCATCAGATAAGGAGTACCCTCATCCTTGTCCTGTCCAAACCCAACCTTGAGCTTGTATTGGTAAAACCAACCCTCTAAACTGACCCACAAAAGAAAAGAATCAGTATTCTAAAACTGATAGGTGGCCTAGCTTTGTCCTTCAGTAGTCAAGTGAAGACCTTAGGACCAACATCTTCTGGTGTTGTTGCCTGGGAACGAAGTAACAAAAAATCTTTCCTTGGGAGAATGAAAATTGATCATCTTTGACCTTTGATGGTGAACAAAGATCATACACATATAGACTACCACATTTCACCCGACGACTTCACTGAGTAAAATTTAAAGAAGAAATACTGGCGCCCAGAAAGGGATTCAATAGATCCAAATTTGAAAATGGAAAATTCAATAAGGCTCATTCTAACCCTAAGAATAACACAGTAGTCTTTGAGCCAGAAAGGAAACTAACAAAATCCATTGTAGCTCAAAGATATACTTCCCCCCCACAAGGGTAAATATGCACACAAAGATCCTATGCCTAACCACAATCACAAGCATCTTGAATTTGATATCCCTGAGAATCATAATTCCAAAGGGGCTCAGACATTGTCAAATCTTGATTCCACTTCAGTATCCAGTCCTGCATCCACCCTTGTATCTCCCATAAATTTGCAGATTCCTATGATTCAAGCCATGGTCTTTAACAGGATGGATGCCATAATTGTTGCCAGATATGCACCCCTAGTTCTTCCTGTAGCCTTGCATGCCTTCATAGCCATAGATTGCATGAAATATTTACCAAGATATAATGGGGAAGGTGAGGTAACTATTGAGGAACACTTGGTAGCGTTTTATAGCTTTGCAGACAACTTTAACATTGATTATGCAGATGTGTGGATGAGGTTGTTTGTACAGAGTCTAGATGGGGAAGTAAGAAAATGGTTCATAGGTCTTCCCCCAACGTCCATTGCAGTTATTGAGGTGTTGGATGAAACTTGCATAAAGAAATGGGGAGATAGGAGAGATTACCTCTACTGCATCACTTAGTTTGGGGCTCTAAAGAGAAAGAATGGTGAATTTATTTCAAATTTCACCAAGAGGTTCAATAAGATGTATGGTAGAATCCCAGATGAGATAAAACCAACTGAAGCCTCTTCCAAGATCACCTATGCCAATTCATTCGATGCAAATTTATCCCTCCTCCTAAGAGAGAGACGGTCAACCAGACTATTTTCCATGCAGGAAGTAGCCATTGAAGTTGAATCTAATATTTTGGCATCAGACAGACTAAATACTAGATACGATAAAGAGAATAAAAAATAGAGAGAGGACTCCCCTACCTCTTCTAACTCAGCCACATATGATCCAAAACTTGATGAAATGACCAAAACTCTGAAAGATCCGACTTCTGAAATAGCCAAGCTAAAATGGGAATCCAAATATCCAAACAGAGCTTTCCAAGGGGCTGGGAATAGAAATCGAAATCAGTTCAGAAGGCTTAATGATTCCCCTCAAATAATGTAGAGAGAAAGAAGAAATGTTGATGATCAAAGGGTAGTGCCTCCTTTCCAAAACATCAGATTGAGCAGATGGATGCAGACAATGATGTTGTGGATGATATTGTTGTGCGTTTTAATGAGACAGATTACAATACCAGTCACTTAACACAACAAGAATATGAATTAGCACAATTATCACATATGTTTGATGATCAGATAGGGGAGGAGGGAGTTATTCAAGGTCAACCCAAGAATAAATATGATTTGAGGATGAGAGTAGGAGCTTCCAAGGTCACTACCTTTTATCAAATCAAACAATTTTAATCTCCCCCCAAGCCAAGTCCAAATAAAGGTATGTCATCTAAAACTCAACAACTTCCTCTATCAAAACCTACAATCCCTGAAATAAAAGAATATGATAGGACACCAACCTCTTTCAGCCTAGAACATGAGTTGAGCAAGATCAAGATCCTTATGCCTTTGACAGAATTGTTAAAAAATGAACCTTTCAAAAAAATCCACCATGAAAGTCTTGCAGCCAACTCCTTCTAGTGTATCTTTCGATGTCATTATTTTGCAGGATGAAAACCCAACCATTACCATGGGCCCACACATTGAAGATGGCTTTGATTCTTCTCCTCCATTCTATATATCTTTGAATGTCCATGATAAGATCCTGCATAACTTCCTTATTGATTCAGGAGCCGCCCACAATGTCATGCCCAAAGTTGTTATGGAAGAACTAGGTCTGGAGATTACCAAGCCTTACCAAGACCTGTACTCCTTTGATTCTAAGAAAGTAACATGTTTGGGATTGATAAAAGATATGGTGGTTTCTCTATTAAAATTACCCATGAAGAGTGTAGTGATGGACATTGTTGTAGCATACATTCCCCCAAAGTTTGGCATGCTTTTATCCAGAACTTGGGCTAAGAAGGTTGGAGGATCATTACAAATGGACCTCACTTATGCCACCATACCTGTGTTTGGAGGAGAACATATGAGGCTATACAGAGAGGCTAGGTTATCCTACATCGTCAGTGACCATCATAACCCAAGCAATCACCCAATCTATGTTGTTGAGGATGATATTGGCTCATCTTTATTCCACTTAAATTATGATGAACCTAAAATATCAGTTAGCCAATGCAACGATCAACCACTAACAAGTCAACAAAACAGAGTATGGAAGATGTATTTCGATGGTTCTGCATCAAAGGAAGGATTTGGTGTAGGTATACTCCTCATTTCCCCTTCAGAAGAAGTAATAACCCTCTCTTATAACTTGGAGTTTGAAACTACTAATAATATAGTTGAATATGAAGCTTTGGTATTGGGATTGAGGGATGCCAAAGACATGGCCATTGATTGTCTAGTATTTTTTGGTGATTTTGAGTTGGTCATCAATCAAGTGAGGAATATCTATCAGGATAAGAAATAGAGGCTCAAGAAAGATAGGAACAAGGTATGGGATCTGATCGATAATTTATTTCTAGCATTTAACATTTCTTTCGTTCCTAGAGAACAGAATCAGAAGGAAGATTCTCTGGCCTTGGTTGCCAGCACTTTTAGACCTCCCATTGGCCCAAATATTAAATATGAGGTGGAAATCAGACATAGAACAGTCATACTAGACAACATAAAGCATTGGCAAGTCTTTAGTGATGATTTAGAGTTGCAGATATTTCTACACACCATTGATGAATTCTCCAATATCTTAATTGACCAAGAAATTCAAGAAGGCGAAGATGAGGAATTAGAAGATCAACAAGCATCTCATTTGCTTAAGACAACGGTTGGTCATGATATTGTGGAGCTGAAAACCAACCACATTCCAAGAGGACTAATGCCATTGGAAAGGTTGTTTGACATTAATGATGTTTACAAAGGTGATTCCATGAAGAATCAAGAAGAAGAGATAACGTATTGCAATATTGGGACCACTGAGAATCTCAATATCATCAAGTTGTCCAAAGAAGTAGCTGCAGAACAAAGGAACATGTATGTCAGTCTCATTAAAAAGTTTTTTGATATTTTTTCATGGTCCTATGAAGACTTGAAGACGTTTGACACTGACATCATCCAACACAAGATCCATCTAAAGACTAGCTCCAAGCCATTTAGATAGAAGATTCGACAATTTAATCCCATGTTAATGTCCATAATTGAGAAAGAGCTGAAAAGAATGTTGGATGACAAGATCATTGTACCATTGAGGTATTCAAATTGGGTGGACAACTTAGTACCTGTAAGGAAGAAAAGTGGGGAGTTACACTTATGTGTTGATTTCAAAAATCTCAACAAGTGTTCTCTGAAGGACAATTACCCCCTCCCCAAGATGGATCATATTTTACAGAGAGTGGTAGGTGCACATAGAATTTCCTTGCTAGATGGGTACTCTGGATATAACCACATAGCAGTGTGTGAAGAAGATAAAGAAAATATTGCATT
Organism: Picea engelmannii; assembly: GCA_009831015.1. Classification (NCBI taxonomy): domain Eukaryota; kingdom Viridiplantae; phylum Streptophyta; class Pinopsida; order Pinales; family Pinaceae; genus Picea; species Picea engelmannii. Next base: position 172,490 of record ML777478.1, read on the forward strand.
CACCACCCCATGGGGAACATTCATGTATGACAAAATTCCCTTTGGGCTGATGAACACAGGGGCCACTTTTCATAGGGTCGTGGACATAGATTTTGTTGGGGAGAAGGAAAAATTTATGGTTATATACTTGGATGACATCACCATTTTCTCAGAGTCCGATGATGAACATTTGCAACACTTGGATTAGGTTTTCAAGAAATGCAGGAGGTATGGAATATCTCTGATAGGAAGTCTCACTTTGCCATGCCAGAAGGAAAGCTCCTGGGCCACATCATATCAAAAGGAGGTATAAAAATTGATCCAAATAGGGTTTGTGCCATTCAAGAGATTGAGATCCCCAGAAACAAAAAGGTTGTTCAATCTTTCATTGGTAAGATAAACTTCCTCAGATGTTTTTTGACAAATTTTGCTAAAATTCTGAAGCCTATCACAAACATGTTGAAGAAATATGTTGTGATAAAGTGGTCCTTGGAGGAAAAATAATGTTTCCAAACAATCAAGCAAGCTTTATTTGAGGTCCCTATATTGGCCAGCCCTAACTACACCAAAGATTTCTTCATCTTCTCCTTTTCTTCAGAGGAAACCATTGTTGTTGTACTGTTGTAGAAAAATGAAGAAGAGCATGAACAACCCATAGCATTTTTCAGTAGAGATATTAGATATGTTGAGCTGAAATATGATATATTAGAAAAGTAGGCTTATGCACTAGTCAAATCCCTCAAATCCTTCAGGGTTTATGTGCTACAGTCTAGCATAACAACCTTTGTTCCTAGCAACAGTGTTAAAGAAATTCTGGTCCAGCTAGATAGTGAGTGAAAATGGGGAAATGGGATTGTCAAATTGTTGGAGTATGACCTACGCATAAATCCCACCAAACCGATCAAGGGGCAAGGACTATCCAAATTTATATCAGAATCAAATTGTAAGGTGTTAGAATTGCATCAAATCTTCATCCAAGCAGATGCACCCATCAGACAGCCTGGGCAAGACAACTTACAGGTATTTGAGAACTACTCCTCTTCACCTTGGTATGAAAACAACATCTATTTTCTACAACATTTAGAATGTCCACCAAATGTGAAAAAGACAAATGCTAGGTCTCTCATATTGAAATCCATCAAATTATGCATCTCAAACCAAAACCTGTATTGGAGAGATCTTCCTAGAATCCTGTTAAAATTCCTTGATAAAAATGAGGCCAAACAAGTCACAACAAAAATGCATAGAGGAGTATGTGGAGGACACCAGCATTGGAAGGCCACAACTCTCAAGAAAACCTAAAACCTATCACTATTGGTGGTCCATTCCAACAATGGGGGTTAGACTTCATAGGATAAATAAATATGCCCTACAGTGGACAACACAAGTGGATCCCCACTGCCACCGATTACTTCACCACATGGATTAAGGTTGTACCCACCAGGAATGCCACTGACATGGTGATCATCAATTTCCTAGAAACTAATATTTTTTCCATATTTTCTTGCCCCAACAAGCTTGTAATAGAAAATTCCCAAGCATTCAAGTCCAAAGCCATGATTGACTTCTATGATAGTCATAACATTTCCTTGACACATTACACACCCTATTATCCTCAGGGGAATGGTACAGAATAATCATTAAACAAGAATCTTATCAAGACTATTAATAAGTTGCTGACTAAAAACAAGAAATCTTGGGACTCTAAACTCAAGTATGCTTTATGGGCTGACAAAATCAACACTAAGAAGTTTCTCGAAACCTCACCATTCTAGCTTGTTTATGGAATAGATGTTGTTTTTCCCACTCAGCTTGGTATACCAATCCTAAAATTATTGCATGAGGATATTGAGGAACCCAATGCCATCCAAAGGAGAATCTTCCATATTATAGAAGTTCAACAAAAATAAGAAGCACTAGATCAGAGGACAAAAGCATACCAAAGCAGGATCAAGCCAATTTTTGACAAGAAAACCAAGAAGGAGATATTTCAAAAGGGTCACCTGGTATTAAGGTGGGATGCCAGGAGGGATGACAAGTCAAAGCATGGTAAATTTGAAAACCTCTGGTTTGGCCCTTTTAAGGTGGTTGAAGTTTTGGACAACAACACATTTATCCTGCACAATCTAGATGATATAGAGATCTTTGGAGGCCCAGTGAATGGGCGCTTCCTGAAGAACTATATTTTTAAAACATGAGGGAAGGTACCTCTTGTACCATAGGTGTTTTCATTTTTTTTTTTTGATTAGCTAGTTATATACGAATAAAGACTCCATATCCCAACAAAGGCACGGGGGTGCAGTTTCAGTTTTCAGTTCAATAAAATGCATGAATGAGTCACAGTAGCAGATGTACAGGGTCGAAATACAACAATAGAGGTAAGTGATGGAAGGTAGGAGCAATTATGAAGGCCCAATGGATAAGGAAATGATATACAGTTCTTAGCACCTTGCAGGGACAAGCTATCCCTAATTGGAGCTAATGTTGGTACCTAGGTTTGCACCCCTGTCCTTTTCTCCTTTACCTTATTCACCCATCATGTTGAGTTCTGTTGTTTCTTTTTTAACATGTTCTTTGCTTTCATTTTCATGGCCCCTGTTCACATTTTGCGTTGTTGCACCATCAATTTTTATTGCGTGAAGGGTAAACACATGTCTGGTTCGAGTTCGAACACTTTTCATCGCATTGACCACTAATGAACTTCATGCAGGTTCACCGAGTTTTAGCTATGCAAGTTTGATAAAGCCATTAAAGGTTCAGTAAGCGTGAGAGGGAACATAGCGGATCGAAGCAGACTAGTTCGGGCTCGAATAGGAATAAAATGATGAGGTTGACTTTCTACGATGAAGATATAGCATTCAATGGAGATCGATGCCCCCCATGCTTTTAGGGTTATAATACATAGAGAAAATATGTTTTGTCATGGCGTACTAATCCCCGTGCTAATCTCCATCGATAGTGGCCTACCTCTCTAGATCAACGACCCTCATTCTTTCCCAGACCCCCCCAAAATTTCTACCTTTAACGGTGGGGGGAGTCTGGGAAAAGCAGTTTCCCCACTGCGGTTTCCTCACCGCAGGCCCCACCTAACGTGGCACCTTCTCAGGTTCCTAGACCCCCCCTCTCTAATCTACTTACTTCCTGCCCCCCACCTAACACTTGTCCTCCACTCACGCCTATCACCTCCCACGTATATACCACCCCTCTCCCATCTTGACACTTGTCTCCCACTCACACTCAACCACTCCACTCCCTACATGCCACCTATCAACCTCCGACCCAAGATCGCAAATTGCACCAAACCATATCAATGACCAAGGTTCATTTCGATGCCACAACAAGCTTGGTCATTAAAAAATCTTGAGCGGGCTGAAATTGAAATCGTGGTATTACAAGGAAGCTACGTGGTAGCTCAAAGGGGGTTTCAGGCCCAAAGATGGTGTGGACCCAAACCTCCCTCGGAAACTCCCAAAATCCCATGTTTATATTACGTCAATTCACCACGTCACCTCTACTCGCCTCCACTTCATATACATCTGTTGCATCCACCTCCATGTGTCCTGTCTTCCTATTGGATACCCACCTCCGCGTCTTCCTGTTCACAACCAGTTCATCACAGATAAAAATGGAGAAGGACCAGCTACAGTCGAGACAGAGTGCACTTAATCGCTGAAACGCTCTGTAGTAGACAGAGAGCATGAATATCTACTCAGACATTCAGTTATCTTCGAGAGGCCTCCAACAACGCGTGGGCATGTGAGTGTTCAACACAGAACTCTGTTCTGTCACTCTGAGTCTTTTTCTGCCAGTCCCAATACACCACAACACATACATTAGTTCGACCTCGTTGCCAGAAGCAACTTTCAGTTGATTCAATTCCAATATCCTATTAGATCAAACAATAAGTGTTCTTCTATGTGTGATAAGAACCACTATTTTTAATCAAGTCGAGTTCTAAGTATGCATGATGTACTCCATGCAATTGTTTTAGTTAAGTTAATAATTAGTTCTACCATTAGTAGTCCAAATTTGAGTCTCAGTCTCAGATGGACAAGAACCTCTGCAACTCTGTTAACTAGATATTTTTTGGATATTGTAAGGGTGGGATTTTTGGGTGAAGAGATCAATACATCAATTCGGTTGAACCTGTTCTGCATATGGATTAAAGTCTCTACCCAGTGAATATTCTATTGATGATAGTGTTTGTTTTCTAATCTGTGTGTGTCTTATCGTGAATGCAATCTTGATTTGTGCTAAGTACTTTTCTTTCATTTTCATCTATTGGCTAAACTTGTCTTTATTAACATGCAACCTGTGATTACAACCATGCCTTGGTGAAGTCTTGTTTTTTTTGCATCCTTTGGGATTGATTTTGTTCTGATACATGTTTTATGCTTGAAATATTATTTTATGCATCGGACTTCTTGCATCAGGATACTCATTGAGTGGTGTGTTGTTTTCCTCTAATTTTACCCTATGTTATTCATTGTTATTCATTAGTGTACCATCATCTAAGGAGTACCCTCATACTTGTCATGTCCAAACCCAACCTTGAGATTTTATTGGTAAAACCAACCCTCTATACTAACCCACAAAAGTAAAGAATCATTATTCTAAAACTGATAGGTGGCCTAGCTCTGTCCTTCAACAGTCAAGTGTGGACCTTAGGACCAACAGGTTTTCTAACCATACTTCTAGGATAACTCAACCACAAAGCGTCTTCCCATGAGGGATTTCACCATAAGGGGACCACTTTGGAGTTCATCCATTTGTACTCCTTATCAACCATGATAAGACAATAATGAGTCATCTTTACACCAATCAACTATGCATCATATATCAATGAAACCACATCTATCCATCTTCATATATGCATCATATATCAATGACAACTCATTGATCCATATTCATCTATGCATGACATCATATGAATATGAATCCACTTGACATCAATCCATTTGACATCAAGGACAATACATGATCCATCCATATACAATGACAAGACATTGTTCCTTTGATATCAATCCTTTGACCTTTGACAACAATCCTTTGGCATCAATGACAACATGATCCAATAAGATTATTCTTCTAAACAAATTATCATTGGCCTTGAATGTCAACTTGCATTGATAATGATGTCATTTTTTGCAAATGTAAAAAAGGAGATATAAATAAAAGCTAACAATTCTTACCGTAGTTTTTTTGTATGTATGGATATGATATTGATGTCAATAGACTTTGTATAGAGTCTCAATAACCGCAAAAATAGTTAGATGATCATAATGCACTGTATGTGCACACACTCACAAAAAACACATAAAAAATCATGTTTGTACACACTTGAATATTTTAAAAGAATATTAGCATTTGATAGAATGCATATGCACCACATGAATACATGT
>ML777478.1:177970-200875 GCA_009831015.1 Picea engelmannii
ACTTGACCACTTAACCCATTTTCCTCGTTTTAGGATTAACCTTCTTATAACCACTTTCCTTAATTAGAAAGTTCTCCATTTACTTTATTATTTAAATAATCCTCCTTGACTTTGTCACTTCACTTTATTATTTAAATAATCCTCTTTGACTTTGTCACTTCACTGTATTATTTAAATAATCTCTTCTTTGCAAGCACTTTGACTTCTTTGACCTTTTGGGGCTTCAAGCCAACATATGAGGGTCCTCCAAATTCATAATTCCATAACTCTCAAACCGTGAGGATTTATGTAACGTTCCACATACCACCGGAAATGGCATGACAAGCACTATCCATATAGGATATTTTTACTGAACAATTCCTTGATATTCATCTCATTATTCCACAATTAAGCATGGGTTATGTTGGTACCTAGGTATGCACCCTTGTCCTTTTCTACTTTACCCTATCCACCCATCATGCTAAGTTCTGTTGTTGCTTTTTTAACCTATTCTTCACTCTCATTTTCATGGCCCCTGTTCGCCTTTTACATTGTTGCACCATTGATTTTTATTGCTTTAAGGGAAAACACATGTTTGGTTCGAGTTCGAAAACTTGTCATCGCATTCGCCACTAATGAACTTCATGCAGGTTCACCAAGTTTTAGTTGTGCAGGTTTGATAAAGCCATTAAAGGTTCAGTAAGCATGAGCAGGAACACAACGGATCATAGAATAACAGTTTGGGCTCGAACATGCATCAAATGATGAGGTTGACTTTCGATAGTGAAGATCTAGCATTCAATGGAGATCGACGACTCTCATGCTTTCTGGCTTACAAGACATGGAGAAAATACATTTTGTCATGACATACTAATTCTCACGTTAATATCCATTGGTAGTGGCCCACCTCTCCAGATCAATGGCCCTCACGCTTTCCCAGACCCCCTCGACTTTTATACCTTTAACGGTGGGGGGGTTCTGGGAAAAGTGGTTTCCCCGCCATGGGCCCCACCTAACATGGTGCCTTCTTAGGTTCTCAGACCCCTCCTTTCTCTAATCCGCTTACTTCCTACCCTCCCCTCCAGGATCCTACCATATTTCCTCTCGATACCGCTCCCCTCACCACCTAACACCTTTCCTCCACTCACACCTGCCACCTCCCGTGTATATACCACCCCTCTCCTATCTCAACACCTATCTCCCAATCACACTCAACCGCTCCACTCCCTACACACCACCTATCAACCTCCCACCCCAAATCGTAGATCATGCCAAACCATATCGACGACTAGGGTTCATTTTGGCACCAAAACAAGCTCGGTCATTAAAAAATATTGAGTGGGTCAAAATTGAAACCGTGGTATCACAAGGAAGAAACGTGACATCTCAAAGGGGGTTTCAGTCCCAAATACGGTGTGGACCCAAACCACCCTTGGAAACTCTTGAAATCCCACGTTTATATGATGTCAGCTCACCACATCACCTCTACTTGCCTCCACTTCATCTGCATCTACTTCATCCACCTCCACTCATCCTGTCTTCCTATTGGATGCCCACCTCCACGTATTCCTATTCACAATTAGTTCATCACAGAGAAAAATGGAGAAGGGCCAGCTATAGTTGAGACAGAGTGCACTTAATCACTGAAACGATTTGTAGCAGATGTAGAGCATGGATATCTACTCAAATAGTCAATTATCTTCCAGAGGCCTCCAACATCACGCAGGGCATGCGAGTGTTCAACGTAGAACTCTATTTTGTCACTCTGAGTCTTTTCCTACCAGTCCCAGTACACCACAACACATACATCAGTTCGACCTCTTTTCCAGTAGCAAATTTCAGTTGATTCAATTCCAATATTATGTTAGATCAAACAATAAGTGGTATTCTATGTGTGATAAGAACCACTCTTTTTAATAAAGTCGAGTTCGAAGTTTGCATGATGTAATCCATGCAATTGTTTTATTTAAGTTAATAATTAGTTCTACCATTAGTAGTCTAGAGTCGATTCTCATTCCTAGATGGACGAGAATCTCTAAAACTCTGTTAAATAGATAGTTTTTGGATATTTTAAGGGTGGGATTTTTGGGTGAAAAGATCAATACATCAGTTTGGATGAACCTGTTCTGCATATGGATTAAAGTCTCTACCTGGTGAATATGCTATTGATGACAATGTTTGTTTTCTAATCTGTTTGTGTCTTATCATGAATGCAATCTTGATTTGTGCTAAGTACTTTTCTTCCTTTTCAACTATTTCCTAAACTTGTCTTTATTAACATGCAACCTGTGATTACAATTATGCCTTGGTGAAGTCTTGTTTTTTGTGCAACATGTGGGATTGATTGCATTCTGATACATGTTTTATTCTTGAAATATTGTTTTATGCATCAGAGTTCTTGCAGTAGGATACTCTTTGATTGGTTTGTTATTTTCCTCTGCTTTTACCCTCTGTTATTCATTGTTTTTCAATAGTGTTCCATCAGATAAGGAGTACCCTCATCCTTGTCCTGTCCAAACCCAACCTTGAGCTTGTATTGGTAAAACCAACCCTCTAAACTGACCCACAAAAGAAAAGAATCAGTATTCTAAAACTGATAGGTGGCCTAGCTTTGTCCTTCAGTAGTCAAGTGAAGACCTTAGGACCAACATCTTCTGGTGTTGTTGCCTGGGAACGAAGTAACAAAAAATCTTTCCTTGGGAGAATGAAAATTGATCATCTTTGACCTTTGATGGTGAACAAAGATCATACACATATAGACTACCACATTTCACCCGACGACTTCACTGAGTAAAATTTAAAGAAGAAATACTGGCGCCCAGAAAGGGATTCAATAGATCCAAATTTGAAAATGGAAAATTCAATAAGGCTCATTCTAACCCTAAGAATAACACAGTAGTCTTTGAGCCAGAAAGGAAACTAACAAAATCCATTGTAGCTCAAAGATATACTTCCCCCCCACAAGGGTAAATATGCACACAAAGATCCTATGCCTAACCACAATCACAAGCATCTTGAATTTGATATCCCTGAGAATCATAATTCCAAAGGGGCTCAGACATTGTCAAATCTTGATTCCACTTCAGTATCCAGTCCTGCATCCACCCTTGTATCTCCCATAAATTTGCAGATTCCTATGATTCAAGCCATGGTCTTTAACAGGATGGATGCCATAATTGTTGCCAGATATGCACCCCTAGTTCTTCCTGTAGCCTTGCATGCCTTCATAGCCATAGATTGCATGAAATATTTACCAAGATATAATGGGGAAGGTGAGGTAACTATTGAGGAACACTTGGTAGCGTTTTATAGCTTTGCAGACAACTTTAACATTGATTATGCAGATGTGTGGATGAGGTTGTTTGTACAGAGTCTAGATGGGGAAGTAAGAAAATGGTTCATAGGTCTTCCCCCAACGTCCATTGCAGTTATTGAGGTGTTGGATGAAACTTGCATAAAGAAATGGGGAGATAGGAGAGATTACCTCTACTGCATCACTTAGTTTGGGGCTCTAAAGAGAAAGAATGGTGAATTTATTTCAAATTTCACCAAGAGGTTCAATAAGATGTATGGTAGAATCCCAGATGAGATAAAACCAACTGAAGCCTCTTCCAAGATCACCTATGCCAATTCATTCGATGCAAATTTATCCCTCCTCCTAAGAGAGAGACGGTCAACCAGACTATTTTCCATGCAGGAAGTAGCCATTGAAGTTGAATCTAATATTTTGGCATCAGACAGACTAAATACTAGATACGATAAAGAGAATAAAAAATAGAGAGAGGACTCCCCTACCTCTTCTAACTCAGCCACATATGATCCAAAACTTGATGAAATGACCAAAACTCTGAAAGATCCGACTTCTGAAATAGCCAAGCTAAAATGGGAATCCAAATATCCAAACAGAGCTTTCCAAGGGGCTGGGAATAGAAATCGAAATCAGTTCAGAAGGCTTAATGATTCCCCTCAAATAATGTAGAGAGAAAGAAGAAATGTTGATGATCAAAGGGTAGTGCCTCCTTTCCAAAACATCAGATTGAGCAGATGGATGCAGACAATGATGTTGTGGATGATATTGTTGTGCGTTTTAATGAGACAGATTACAATACCAGTCACTTAACACAACAAGAATATGAATTAGCACAATTATCACATATGTTTGATGATCAGATAGGGGAGGAGGGAGTTATTCAAGGTCAACCCAAGAATAAATATGATTTGAGGATGAGAGTAGGAGCTTCCAAGGTCACTACCTTTTATCAAATCAAACAATTTTAATCTCCCCCCAAGCCAAGTCCAAATAAAGGTATGTCATCTAAAACTCAACAACTTCCTCTATCAAAACCTACAATCCCTGAAATAAAAGAATATGATAGGACACCAACCTCTTTCAGCCTAGAACATGAGTTGAGCAAGATCAAGATCCTTATGCCTTTGACAGAATTGTTAAAAAATGAACCTTTCAAAAAAATCCACCATGAAAGTCTTGCAGCCAACTCCTTCTAGTGTATCTTTCGATGTCATTATTTTGCAGGATGAAAACCCAACCATTACCATGGGCCCACACATTGAAGATGGCTTTGATTCTTCTCCTCCATTCTATATATCTTTGAATGTCCATGATAAGATCCTGCATAACTTCCTTATTGATTCAGGAGCCGCCCACAATGTCATGCCCAAAGTTGTTATGGAAGAACTAGGTCTGGAGATTACCAAGCCTTACCAAGACCTGTACTCCTTTGATTCTAAGAAAGTAACATGTTTGGGATTGATAAAAGATATGGTGGTTTCTCTATTAAAATTACCCATGAAGAGTGTAGTGATGGACATTGTTGTAGCATACATTCCCCCAAAGTTTGGCATGCTTTTATCCAGAACTTGGGCTAAGAAGGTTGGAGGATCATTACAAATGGACCTCACTTATGCCACCATACCTGTGTTTGGAGGAGAACATATGAGGCTATACAGAGAGGCTAGGTTATCCTACATCGTCAGTGACCATCATAACCCAAGCAATCACCCAATCTATGTTGTTGAGGATGATATTGGCTCATCTTTATTCCACTTAAATTATGATGAACCTAAAATATCAGTTAGCCAATGCAACGATCAACCACTAACAAGTCAACAAAACAGAGTATGGAAGATGTATTTCGATGGTTCTGCATCAAAGGAAGGATTTGGTGTAGGTATACTCCTCATTTCCCCTTCAGAAGAAGTAATAACCCTCTCTTATAACTTGGAGTTTGAAACTACTAATAATATAGTTGAATATGAAGCTTTGGTATTGGGATTGAGGGATGCCAAAGACATGGCCATTGATTGTCTAGTATTTTTTGGTGATTTTGAGTTGGTCATCAATCAAGTGAGGAATATCTATCAGGATAAGAAATAGAGGCTCAAGAAAGATAGGAACAAGGTATGGGATCTGATCGATAATTTATTTCTAGCATTTAACATTTCTTTCGTTCCTAGAGAACAGAATCAGAAGGAAGATTCTCTGGCCTTGGTTGCCAGCACTTTTAGACCTCCCATTGGCCCAAATATTAAATATGAGGTGGAAATCAGACATAGAACAGTCATACTAGACAACATAAAGCATTGGCAAGTCTTTAGTGATGATTTAGAGTTGCAGATATTTCTACACACCATTGATGAATTCTCCAATATCTTAATTGACCAAGAAATTCAAGAAGGCGAAGATGAGGAATTAGAAGATCAACAAGCATCTCATTTGCTTAAGACAACGGTTGGTCATGATATTGTGGAGCTGAAAACCAACCACATTCCAAGAGGACTAATGCCATTGGAAAGGTTGTTTGACATTAATGATGTTTACAAAGGTGATTCCATGAAGAATCAAGAAGAAGAGATAACGTATTGCAATATTGGGACCACTGAGAATCTCAATATCATCAAGTTGTCCAAAGAAGTAGCTGCAGAACAAAGGAACATGTATGTCAGTCTCATTAAAAAGTTTTTTGATATTTTTTCATGGTCCTATGAAGACTTGAAGACGTTTGACACTGACATCATCCAACACAAGATCCATCTAAAGACTAGCTCCAAGCCATTTAGATAGAAGATTCGACAATTTAATCCCATGTTAATGTCCATAATTGAGAAAGAGCTGAAAAGAATGTTGGATGACAAGATCATTGTACCATTGAGGTATTCAAATTGGGTGGACAACTTAGTACCTGTAAGGAAGAAAAGTGGGGAGTTACACTTATGTGTTGATTTCAAAAATCTCAACAAGTGTTCTCTGAAGGACAATTACCCCCTCCCCAAGATGGATCATATTTTACAGAGAGTGGTAGGTGCACATAGAATTTCCTTGCTAGATGGGTACTCTGGATATAACCACATAGCAGTGTGTGAAGAAGATAAAGAAAATATTGCATTCACCACCCCATGGGGAACATTCATGTATGACAAAATTCCCTTTGGGCTGATGAACACAGGGGCCACTTTTCATAGGGTCGTGGACATAGATTTTGTTGGGGAGAAGGAAAAATTTATGGTTATATACTTGGATGACATCACCATTTTCTCAGAGTCCGATGATGAACATTTGCAACACTTGGATTAGGTTTTCAAGAAATGCAGGAGGTATGGAATATCTCTGATAGGAAGTCTCACTTTGCCATGCCAGAAGGAAAGCTCCTGGGCCACATCATATCAAAAGGAGGTATAAAAATTGATCCAAATAGGGTTTGTGCCATTCAAGAGATTGAGATCCCCAGAAACAAAAAGGTTGTTCAATCTTTCATTGGTAAGATAAACTTCCTCAGATGTTTTTTGACAAATTTTGCTAAAATTCTGAAGCCTATCACAAACATGTTGAAGAAATATGTTGTGATAAAGTGGTCCTTGGAGGAAAAATAATGTTTCCAAACAATCAAGCAAGCTTTATTTGAGGTCCCTATATTGGCCAGCCCTAACTACACCAAAGATTTCTTCATCTTCTCCTTTTCTTCAGAGGAAACCATTGTTGTTGTACTGTTGTAGAAAAATGAAGAAGAGCATGAACAACCCATAGCATTTTTCAGTAGAGATATTAGATATGTTGAGCTGAAATATGATATATTAGAAAAGTAGGCTTATGCACTAGTCAAATCCCTCAAATCCTTCAGGGTTTATGTGCTACAGTCTAGCATAACAACCTTTGTTCCTAGCAACAGTGTTAAAGAAATTCTGGTCCAGCTAGATAGTGAGTGAAAATGGGGAAATGGGATTGTCAAATTGTTGGAGTATGACCTACGCATAAATCCCACCAAACCGATCAAGGGGCAAGGACTATCCAAATTTATATCAGAATCAAATTGTAAGGTGTTAGAATTGCATCAAATCTTCATCCAAGCAGATGCACCCATCAGACAGCCTGGGCAAGACAACTTACAGGTATTTGAGAACTACTCCTCTTCACCTTGGTATGAAAACAACATCTATTTTCTACAACATTTAGAATGTCCACCAAATGTGAAAAAGACAAATGCTAGGTCTCTCATATTGAAATCCATCAAATTATGCATCTCAAACCAAAACCTGTATTGGAGAGATCTTCCTAGAATCCTGTTAAAATTCCTTGATAAAAATGAGGCCAAACAAGTCACAACAAAAATGCATAGAGGAGTATGTGGAGGACACCAGCATTGGAAGGCCACAACTCTCAAGAAAACCTAAAACCTATCACTATTGGTGGTCCATTCCAACAATGGGGGTTAGACTTCATAGGATAAATAAATATGCCCTACAGTGGACAACACAAGTGGATCCCCACTGCCACCGATTACTTCACCACATGGATTAAGGTTGTACCCACCAGGAATGCCACTGACATGGTGATCATCAATTTCCTAGAAACTAATATTTTTTCCATATTTTCTTGCCCCAACAAGCTTGTAATAGAAAATTCCCAAGCATTCAAGTCCAAAGCCATGATTGACTTCTATGATAGTCATAACATTTCCTTGACACATTACACACCCTATTATCCTCAGGGGAATGGTACAGAATAATCATTAAACAAGAATCTTATCAAGACTATTAATAAGTTGCTGACTAAAAACAAGAAATCTTGGGACTCTAAACTCAAGTATGCTTTATGGGCTGACAAAATCAACACTAAGAAGTTTCTCGAAACCTCACCATTCTAGCTTGTTTATGGAATAGATGTTGTTTTTCCCACTCAGCTTGGTATACCAATCCTAAAATTATTGCATGAGGATATTGAGGAACCCAATGCCATCCAAAGGAGAATCTTCCATATTATAGAAGTTCAACAAAAATAAGAAGCACTAGATCAGAGGACAAAAGCATACCAAAGCAGGATCAAGCCAATTTTTGACAAGAAAACCAAGAAGGAGATATTTCAAAAGGGTCACCTGGTATTAAGGTGGGATGCCAGGAGGGATGACAAGTCAAAGCATGGTAAATTTGAAAACCTCTGGTTTGGCCCTTTTAAGGTGGTTGAAGTTTTGGACAACAACACATTTATCCTGCACAATCTAGATGATATAGAGATCTTTGGAGGCCCAGTGAATGGGCGCTTCCTGAAGAACTATATTTTTAAAACATGAGGGAAGGTACCTCTTGTACCATAGGTGTTTTCATTTTTTTTTTTTGATTAGCTAGTTATATACGAATAAAGACTCCATATCCCAACAAAGGCACGGGGGTGCAGTTTCAGTTTTCAGTTCAATAAAATGCATGAATGAGTCACAGTAGCAGATGTACAGGGTCGAAATACAACAATAGAGGTAAGTGATGGAAGGTAGGAGCAATTATGAAGGCCCAATGGATAAGGAAATGATATACAGTTCTTAGCACCTTGCAGGGACAAGCTATCCCTAATTGGAGCTAATGTTGGTACCTAGGTTTGCACCCCTGTCCTTTTCTCCTTTACCTTATTCACCCATCATGTTGAGTTCTGTTGTTTCTTTTTTAACATGTTCTTTGCTTTCATTTTCATGGCCCCTGTTCACATTTTGCGTTGTTGCACCATCAATTTTTATTGCGTGAAGGGTAAACACATGTCTGGTTCGAGTTCGAACACTTTTCATCGCATTGACCACTAATGAACTTCATGCAGGTTCACCGAGTTTTAGCTATGCAAGTTTGATAAAGCCATTAAAGGTTCAGTAAGCGTGAGAGGGAACATAGCGGATCGAAGCAGACTAGTTCGGGCTCGAATAGGAATAAAATGATGAGGTTGACTTTCTACGATGAAGATATAGCATTCAATGGAGATCGATGCCCCCCATGCTTTTAGGGTTATAATACATAGAGAAAATATGTTTTGTCATGGCGTACTAATCCCCGTGCTAATCTCCATCGATAGTGGCCTACCTCTCTAGATCAACGACCCTCATTCTTTCCCAGACCCCCCCAAAATTTCTACCTTTAACGGTGGGGGGAGTCTGGGAAAAGCAGTTTCCCCACTGCGGTTTCCTCACCGCAGGCCCCACCTAACGTGGCACCTTCTCAGGTTCCTAGACCCCCCCTCTCTAATCTACTTACTTCCTGCCCCCCACCTAACACTTGTCCTCCACTCACGCCTATCACCTCCCACGTATATACCACCCCTCTCCCATCTTGACACTTGTCTCCCACTCACACTCAACCACTCCACTCCCTACATGCCACCTATCAACCTCCGACCCAAGATCGCAAATTGCACCAAACCATATCAATGACCAAGGTTCATTTCGATGCCACAACAAGCTTGGTCATTAAAAAATCTTGAGCGGGCTGAAATTGAAATCGTGGTATTACAAGGAAGCTACGTGGTAGCTCAAAGGGGGTTTCAGGCCCAAAGATGGTGTGGACCCAAACCTCCCTCGGAAACTCCCAAAATCCCATGTTTATATTACGTCAATTCACCACGTCACCTCTACTCGCCTCCACTTCATATACATCTGTTGCATCCACCTCCATGTGTCCTGTCTTCCTATTGGATACCCACCTCCGCGTCTTCCTGTTCACAACCAGTTCATCACAGATAAAAATGGAGAAGGACCAGCTACAGTCGAGACAGAGTGCACTTAATCGCTGAAACGCTCTGTAGTAGACAGAGAGCATGAATATCTACTCAGACATTCAGTTATCTTCGAGAGGCCTCCAACAACGCGTGGGCATGTGAGTGTTCAACACAGAACTCTGTTCTGTCACTCTGAGTCTTTTTCTGCCAGTCCCAATACACCACAACACATACATTAGTTCGACCTCGTTGCCAGAAGCAACTTTCAGTTGATTCAATTCCAATATCCTATTAGATCAAACAATAAGTGTTCTTCTATGTGTGATAAGAACCACTATTTTTAATCAAGTCGAGTTCTAAGTATGCATGATGTACTCCATGCAATTGTTTTAGTTAAGTTAATAATTAGTTCTACCATTAGTAGTCCAAATTTGAGTCTCAGTCTCAGATGGACAAGAACCTCTGCAACTCTGTTAACTAGATATTTTTTGGATATTGTAAGGGTGGGATTTTTGGGTGAAGAGATCAATACATCAATTCGGTTGAACCTGTTCTGCATATGGATTAAAGTCTCTACCCAGTGAATATTCTATTGATGATAGTGTTTGTTTTCTAATCTGTGTGTGTCTTATCGTGAATGCAATCTTGATTTGTGCTAAGTACTTTTCTTTCATTTTCATCTATTGGCTAAACTTGTCTTTATTAACATGCAACCTGTGATTACAACCATGCCTTGGTGAAGTCTTGTTTTTTTTGCATCCTTTGGGATTGATTTTGTTCTGATACATGTTTTATGCTTGAAATATTATTTTATGCATCGGACTTCTTGCATCAGGATACTCATTGAGTGGTGTGTTGTTTTCCTCTAATTTTACCCTATGTTATTCATTGTTATTCATTAGTGTACCATCATCTAAGGAGTACCCTCATACTTGTCATGTCCAAACCCAACCTTGAGATTTTATTGGTAAAACCAACCCTCTATACTAACCCACAAAAGTAAAGAATCATTATTCTAAAACTGATAGGTGGCCTAGCTCTGTCCTTCAACAGTCAAGTGTGGACCTTAGGACCAACAGGTTTTCTAACCATACTTCTAGGATAACTCAACCACAAAGCGTCTTCCCATGAGGGATTTCACCATAAGGGGACCACTTTGGAGTTCATCCATTTGTACTCCTTATCAACCATGATAAGACAATAATGAGTCATCTTTACACCAATCAACTATGCATCATATATCAATGAAACCACATCTATCCATCTTCATATATGCATCATATATCAATGACAACTCATTGATCCATATTCATCTATGCATGACATCATATGAATATGAATCCACTTGACATCAATCCATTTGACATCAAGGACAATACATGATCCATCCATATACAATGACAAGACATTGTTCCTTTGATATCAATCCTTTGACCTTTGACAACAATCCTTTGGCATCAATGACAACATGATCCAATAAGATTATTCTTCTAAACAAATTATCATTGGCCTTGAATGTCAACTTGCATTGATAATGATGTCATTTTTTGCAAATGTAAAAAAGGAGATATAAATAAAAGCTAACAATTCTTACCGTAGTTTTTTTGTATGTATGGATATGATATTGATGTCAATAGACTTTGTATAGAGTCTCAATAACCGCAAAAATAGTTAGATGATCATAATGCACTGTATGTGCACACACTCACAAAAAACACATAAAAAATCATGTTTGTACACACTTGAATATTTTAAAAGAATATTAGCATTTGATAGAATGCATATGCACCACATGAATACATGTCTGAAACTTGTGATAAGCGAAGGAATGTTGACAAGATTCTATGGATATAAAAGACTGGAAATGATAGTTGCAGAAAACATAGTATACCTGGTCCTCCATCATAGAAGCTAAAATAGAGCCAATTTCCTAGCAAAGCATGTTCAGGTTGTTCCATGTCTTTCCCATGTTTTCTACTCTTTCCTTGGTTTCTTTTCGTAGGCTCCCAGACACATAAAAAATAACCAAGGAAAGAATAAAAAAACATGGGCAACATAAACCATGTTAGAAATGTGTCGTGGATTGTGGATTGACCACCCTTCAAACCTGCATTTTTCAAATACAATAATAGGTTAAATGTCTGAATAATAACTAAACATCAATGAGAGTGTATTTGACAAAGAGAATTAAATTTTATATGAATGAATACTAATTAAAGATGTATGATGCTCTAGAAATACTAAATGAAAATACCTCATGAATGAGCTCCTCTTCATTTCAAGAATAATTTGTTCTCTACTAAACATGAACAACCACGTGAAGATGGAATCTCTTTTGGTCCCTCCCCCCCCTCACATCACTCTCAATTCCCCATACCCAATCATGCATAACAAGTAGAAAAAAAATAATTAAAGATAAATGAAATCAAGAAGGTACATGCATACATAACATATAAGGTCCAAGCACAAATAACAAAACAAAAATTTGACTTCAAGATAACAATGTTGGATATGCATGCAACCCTTCAAACCATTTATGGGAATCGATAAATATACACCAACAAATAATCTAAGAGTGTAATAGGATGTACAAGTAATTTATGCTACCTAGGCATGAAATGTTCATTTACCATTAAATACCAAATGTTGATCACCCACAATATTCGCAATCAATTCTAGGAATACATTCATTTTCAAATCAAAGAGTAAATATCTATGTAAGTGTCTTAATGTATAGTAGGAAATCACTACCTCCTTCAAGTCTATTTCTCATTCAATAGTACTATCCAACCATAAAAAAAAGGGCATGCATAGGTTTGAAATCTAAATTACACATTTCCGCCTTTCACCAAGGCATACACACTATTATTCAAGGCTTCAAATTACGGGTAACCTAAATATTTGAAAAATTATTTGTTCACAGAGGGGTAGACTCAGGGTTTAATGCTTCAACAACACACCAACAAAACACTAACTATCGACCCTTTCGGAAACACCTGTGAAGTAGATGAAGTCTCACCCGAGGTAGAGGTAGGGGGGGTTGTAGAACTCAAATGTTTGCAACATAGTTGGGACACAGATATGTGATTACAACACTAACAGAGAACTTAGTAGTTAACTTTCATTAGCATTTAACCCTTATTCACAACACAATATTCAACAAGATCTAACACATCCAAGCACTTAGCACGTAGAAACAGATCAAATCTAGCATTCATTAACATCACTAGGCACTAATCTTATTATATCAAATGCATATAACATATCTCATTGCACTAAGCACACATCACATCAATAACATAACAACTATAATGCACAAAGCAACCACAACACAGGATATACTTGGTTCACCCCAGTGTGGGGCTACGTCCACCAACTCTTCTCTTTTTTCTTTATTGTCTTCTCTCAATCTTCTACAAGCATAGAGCCATAGGAACCCACTTCGCATAGGACATGAGATTTGTGCGCACCTTGCCAGATCCTCCTTCCCCGAGCTAGGTTTTAGCACAAAGACTTCTTATAAACAAGCCTTTTTACTTATCTCTGCAAGTTCTTAACACACAGTATGCACAAAGCCTCTAGCTCTGCACTAAGATGATTGTACTAGATCTCTTTACTAGGTCTCTTTCACTTACATCGCCTAGATTTCTATTTATACATTACAAAAGGGCCTAAACATGGGTAAACCCATGGGCCGACATCCCATACTCGTTACATAAACCCCAGACCCAAAAAATCCCTAAGAAGGGGACGACATCCCGTGATCTCCACTTCACCTTGCGCTCCACCTTCGAATATCCTGTCGAAGTCCCAAAATCGGTCAAATGTGACCAAGGTTCTCCAAAACTTGGTCAAGGGCCAATAGGCCCCCAACACTCACCTGTGACTCATCCCAAGTCACTCTGGTCTGGGTAACTCTGCCTCAAATTCCTCAAGCTTGGCTCGAGTTGCTTCGACCTCTTTCTTAGCCAGAGCCTCCTGCTCGGCGAGCTCCTGAATGACCTTCTTGGTGACAGGTCCTTCCAATCATTGTTCAGATGAATTGACTACTTGTTCTAGTTGTGCAAATTTTTCTTCAATCTCCTCAAAAAGTATGCAAGTTGCATCCTGCATTGGCTGGAGTCACTGGGTTACTTCCATGACCTTACTCTAAATGGCATGGGCATGTTGTTGAACCATGTGTTGTTCTTGGGCTCTTTTCATCCTCTCGACCAGTGACAGTAGCTTCAACTGCTCTTGCATTGTTGATGCATGTTTCTTTACCTCCTGGAGCTATGACTCTAGTGTCCTGAGCTCAAGGTCCTCTGCAAGTCGCTCGTAGGTCTGTGCACTTCTACTGCTGAGTTGTTTGCATTCCGAGGCTAATTCCTTGATTCTCTCAACTGCGCTTCTCACATTTTCTTCTCTTAGATATCGCACTTGCTGCAGAGTGCTCGGCACTGCTTGTAACTCTAGTTTGGCTATCCTCTGTTGGAGTTGTTGAATGGTTTCAGCAAGCTTCCCTACTTGTCTTTCTATTGGGTCTTCTTCCATCTATTCTAAGCCCGTCACAGAGAGAAGTGTTCTAATGACTGCTTCTTTAACTCCAATCTGCTCTGCGAGCAACTGTTCCTTCTCCTTCTGGATCTGCACTCTATCCTCTGCAAACTTGGCTTGGATGTTGTCTCTTTCCTGTTGTGCAACCTGGCATTGTTCTTTGGCTTCCTCGTTTTATTGCTTTAAGGCCTCTATGGCCTGCTCTTTTTCTTCCTGAACACGACAAAGGTGAGATTCAGTTGCATCTTCTATTCAGTGGAGCTGTGCATGTTCATCTCCCAACTCTGTTCCTTTTGATGATGGGGGAGTAGTAGACACCGCGTGCCTGGAGTGGAGGGCTTGTTGTACCCCTTTCAGTTCTTCTTCAACTCTTACATGCATGGTCTCTTGTTTGGCTTCACTACATTGTAATTTATATTTTGAGGTATCTGAGACAATGACGATGATGAAATATATGTCATCCATCGTGAGAGTAGTTTGCATATGTGGTTTAGTAGATTTAGACTTCTTCCACGATGTAGGTTTTGTGGGGGAAACCTTTCTTTTCTTGGAGGTCTCAGATTCATCAATAAGGTCCCTAGGCAATATTACTTCACCTTGTTTCTTCTCGTCTTCTTCTCCTTTGTATTCTTCTTTGTCTACTTCGTCATCACCTCCCCCTCTAGGTGAGTCTGAAGCAGTCTCTTCTGATGTGTTTTCTAGCTTCTGTACCTATTCATTTTTCTTCCTTCTACTATAGTTGGGTGAATCATACTCTTCGTGAGTGGCCAGAGGAATTTAGATTAGGTCGGGGTTGGATAGTTCTGCCTGGTCGACTAGTACAAGGATCTCTATGGGTCACTCCTTAGTTATTTCTTCCATGTCCTCCTCAGTGAGCTTGTAGTAAGATTGGATCTCTTCTCTATGTTCGTCTCCTCGCACAGTGATATAAATAAAATTTCTATCTGCGCGGAACTTCCCAAATGGTATGAAATTGTGCAGGGTATTCGATGTCATGCAAGGGGAAGACTCAATAGCCCTCTTCAACTGCAGGTAATAGGTGTGGAACACTTTGTTTGACTTCCATTTTTTATCCATGTCGCTCGAATACTAGAGTGTGGTGAACTTCGTGGCTAAGGGTTCTAATGGCTCAATCTTAGGGAAGGTCGCACCTTTCGGCATCTCCCAAGCAATGAAGGCAATGAGGATCAATAGCCAATTGAAGTGGAACTAGTAGCCCTGATCCTGAGCTTCGCAAAAGTCTTTCTCTAACTGGTTGACGAGGTAGCTCGCCCAGTTCATTTGTATCCCTTCCACACATTTTCCTGCGAGGTCGACAACAAACCTCGTGACCTGCATGGGTTTGTTCTTCCTTAATAGATTACCAATAATCAACTAGCAGGCTATTTGCACACTGTGCCATTTTGGATGGATGCTACCTTGTAGCCTCACTTCCCCTTTTCCACATCATCATAGGTGTCTTTGATTATCTGCACCAGTGTGTGATTTGCATCCTTCCCTGGATAAAATTCTTGTGGGTCTAGTCCTTACATGCTTAGTCTAGTGATGTGATGGATCAACGTTGTATCTATGGTGATTCATCTGTCCAACCATAGGTAACCGCCATGGAAGCACGACAATAGGATTTTAACGTACACGTTAACCTCCTGGTGCCTTCCAAAGTGAGGTATATTCATTACGTTCAAGATCGTGGACCTTGCGATGTCCATGGTCCACAACTAGAGGATGATCTTCGACTTCTTCCCCTTGGTCCTGGTCAAATATTTGTATGGTGTGAGCATGCCATAGTTCTTGCAATCTCCTAGGTTATAATCATTGATCTTCAACATTGAAATCCTCTCCAACAACGGCCTGACTGCGCGTATCCCCTTAGGGAGGTATGCAATGATGATTGTGTAGTCAAAGTTGCTCGGGATGCTATCACGACTCACCGTGCCAGCCAAAGGTAGGATTTAGTTAGGCAGGATAGATAGGGATGCTTGCACTCCTCTCGTCGATGAGGCTTGGATGCCTGTGAACATCACCTTCTCGGCCATGAGGTCTATTAGGATATCTTCGATGACTTTTTCTACTACGCTAATTTCATCTGACATGCACATTCGAGATCTGATATCTCAAATCAGTGAACAACACTCAATCTAACATAATGGATGGAAAGGTCTCAATAATCATTGCGTGAAGACAACTAGTTCTCCGTTGGCTCGGATAATCACAATTGGAAAAAGTGTTCTTGGTGCAACGCTTGACGGGATAAATAGAAAACGTTTTAACATACCCTACTAACAGGTAGGAACGCCTCAATCAATTTTATTACATCCATTATGGTGTGGTTCCAACGGTCCAATGGTGAACATTTCGGCAATAACTGTGTTTCCAGTCGATATGGAGCATCGTTCTAACGGTCGAGACACCTCCAACAATCATATTGCTTCACCATAGTGAAGTTCCAATCTTCATTAATCTAATATCCCGATGAAGTTCCAGTTCTGCAAACCTTCTTTCTGAGAAGTCCTCTCTGGTACTTCTTGCAATTTCTCTAGCTTTTCTTTCTTCTTGTCGAGCTTTTTGGCTTTCTTTCCTGAAATCTGAGTCACCGATTTCCTCTTTCCATTATCATTCTTATCTCCTCTTGGCATGGTAACTTCACATTGTGGATGGTCTTTCATAGAGTTTGAGAGTAATACTTCTTCTCTTTCTAGGGTAGGTTCTCTACTCTCTTGTATAGACAGGTGTTTCAAGTCTTCCCGTGTTCTTTCAAATTCGACATCCAGATCTCTAGTCCTTAGTAGCTTTGACTGGTCCTCTTGTTCTTCCAGTAAGTGCACTATTTTCCTAGACATGAAATCTCTTAGTTCTTGCTTTTTCTGTTCTAGATCCTCCTCTTCTTGTTTCCTTCATATCTGATCTTTCTCAATCCAGGTTTTTCCTAGAAAAATAGAAAATGGGCCTATAACACCCTGTTTCCCCCGGCTTGTAAATATAACTGGACTGGCCAAGAACTATGGAAAACTCATAAATGTGAATATGTGATGTAAATGGACCTTGAGGAAAAGGTCAATGAATGTGAATAACATTTTGAGTTATTGCAGGATTGCTGAGAGGGGATGTGCAGAAAAAGAGACCACGATGGCGGTGGAAGGCACCTGGAAAGGTGGCGTTAACTTCCACCGAGAATCAATACCGTACTTGGACTCCACTGGCCTGAAGAACCAAAAGTGGCTTGTTGGCCCTGAATTTAATGCCTTGCAGGCTAGCAGGTTGATGGCTTAATGAGGGATGGGGAGGTGAACCGCCTATCCGTAGAGCCGTCAGGCCTAATTAGCGCGAGGGTAATCGCGCCACACACAACCTCGCAAGAGGATAAGGCGTGGGGTAGAGGTGATTATGGGGGAGACGCGAGGGGAACTCTGGCATTACGCAGAGTGAGTGATAGAAGAGAGGAAGGATTGCAACCTTCGCTCCTGGTCACTGGCAGACAGAGAGACACAGTCTCATAGCATCATGGTCTCATCTCGGGGGTGGTTAGTGGTAAATCCGTTGGGAGTCGCTACGCCTATGGTTGGGTGGAAACGAGCACCCCTCTCAACAGTTGCACTCACCTCTGGTGTTATTTCTGATAAGTGTTTTACATATTGCATCTTGAAATTCATATACTGCCATATATGCTCATAGAACTATGAAATTGTGAACGATTACAGTATAAGAATGTATGTACAGTGTTTTGATAAGAAATAATAGATATATGCTTATAACAGAAGGACCACGCATGGCTTATGTTGATAGACGAATTTAATTATGCATGAGTTGAACCAAGTCGGACTTCCAGTCCATCCTCGAGAATTTGTTTCCCCTTATCTGTCTCCAGGAATGCCCCGGAATAGGCCTCTTCACAGGGATTACCTCCTTGGAAAGGTTTACCAAGAACCTGGAAAAAGGACTTGAATGCGCAAGTCTTAACAACCTTGTACGAGGAGGAATGACCCTCTTAAAATCCCGAAGTAGCAGCGTAGAGATAAGAATCAATTGACGGACAAGATCCCATCGGAAGATTCTCGGGTCATTCATGACCATTAGATTGAAGAAAGAAACAAGGGCGCTACATGCCTTGCCCCTTTTCCTCTACCTTCGTGAATAGCAAGGAAATTGGGATCGTAGATCCCCAAGGTCTGTGGGAATATCTGGACCGTTGGTTTCTTTTCTCTTCCAGAGAGCAGTAAGAGAGTACACGGTGTGGGATTGATCTGAGTTGTTAGATCTTAGCTAGAAAAACCCGACAGCCATCGGATTTGTTAAGAGATGCATGAGAGTTAAGCCCTCGTAAATGGGAGGTTGAAAGTCCTGACGAGAGGCGTGGCCATCAAGATATCGGCATTCGTGAAATCAGGAGTCCCGATGACATGAGATCGGGAATTTTCATAGTGAAAATCCTAGACTCAATCTGAGTCGTCCATCATAGGAGGACACGTGGGCAAGATCGGGAGCCCATCGATATTTCGGAGATCGAAGGGACATGACGCCAGAGTATTCTAGCAACGAAAATTCCTAAATCGCGAGAAGCGATCAGGACAGTCCATCTTAGGAGGACGCGTGGCAGCAATCAGAGCTTTCGGGAAAGGTTCCTAAAGGAAAATCATCCATCGGGAAATCGGGAATCCCGTGGACAAGAAGTCCATACACTACGAAATTGTGAAGTCCGAAATCTCGACAAAGTGAAAAGTGTCCACTGTAGGGCCATCTTTCATCATATCGGCATATCGGGATTCAGCGGATCGCGAATCCCGAGGACGAGTACATTTCGGCAGTGGAAAATCCGAAAACCCGACAGGAGATAAGACTGCAGTCTTGTGAGATAGTGGTCATCTGGGCCAGGAGGGATAACACGTAAGGGACCATATCGGTAAATTGGCTCATCGAAAATCAGGGATTCAAGAGACAGGGAACTCTTGACATCGGGGATCCCGAAACCCCGAAAACCGAAAGTGTATGCATTTCCCGTTGTGGAAAGAGTAGCGGTCATATGTAAAGGCCATGACCGTCGATCTTGGTGGAGGCTCATCGCTGTCCAACAAAGGGACACGTGGCTTCCGGTCGATGTTTCGGCGTTTTGGAATTCGAGGATTCAAAAATGCAAGAAACCTTGCCTTCGCGAGTCACGAAATCCTGATACTCGAAATCACGTGGACTGTTGGATCCATGCTCCTAAGAGTCGTCGATATCTTACACAACTTTCCATATCAGAATTCAGAGATTTGAATGACAAAGATTCTTGGAGTCATTGCATTTCGAACTCTCAAGTACCGAAACCCTGAAAGGATCCATACCATTGGATCAAGGGAGGCTTACGGCCGTCGATCTTCCTTTGGAGGGAAACTTTGGTGACCTCGAAAGTTTCGGGGATTTGAATGGAGAAATGTAGAAGTCGGGTATCGCGATTCCTCGAATAGTGGAAAGCCGACAAGCTCTTGGCTGTCTCAAGCGCGTGGACACCGCATAGGTTCACGTAGACAGGACCCCAAGAGAGAGAAACTTGCCTCTCACTAGCCCCGTCATGGTTCGACGCATCGTTGTTCCAAGCTTCGAGGTTTTGTAGATTCGAGCGACTCGAAGTTCCAGTAGCACTAAGTCACGAAGTGAGAAAAGACGCCATGCTGATTCGGCCCGTAGTCGTGAACTACAACCACATGGAGGTGGAAAAAGGAAAGAGCTAGCCTGTGCTAAGCCCCGAAGGAGTTCGGGGATTCTGACTGTTGAGGAATCAATGAAAAAGCTTGATGATGAGTAGTGAGTGTGTGACAAAGTGGTATCAGAGCATGGTTACAACACTCGGCCTGATTGGGCCCATGCACGAGTCATGCATAAACTCCGTTCGAAGTACTCCTACGAAGAGTAACCCTTAATGTAACTCTTTTGCCCAGGATTAAAAATTGGAAACGAGAATCTGACTGTGTATGCATATGAAAGAGTTATAAATTTACGCACAAATTATAAAAATGTATTTAACTCTTGACTAATAACCAGTGTTTGTCTTTTCACTCAAGCGGACGATCAACCACGGGAATCTACAGACGCAGGGTATGTTGACTCACCAAGAGGTGGGATAAGGCTCCCACAATAGATACGAAGAGTTCGATGAAAGAAGAGCAATAGGAACCCCTCCAGACCTAGCCGATATTGTGAGGAGTCTCATGGCTGAATTGCAAAGCTGCAAGGCCGACAATGAAAGGATGATGAAAGAACAAGAAAAGCAAACCAAAATTAATGCAGTTCTACTGCAAAGCTTATCCAAACTATAGCGACAAATGCAGCATGAACCTGAGATGTAGAATCATGGTCGTATTAGTGGCCATACTAAGAGAAGCACATCAAGAAAGGTCCACCCTAGAGGTAAAGGACCAGTGCCAGAAAATTCCACTGATAAGGAAGCTAGTGATTCAGAAGGCTCTTCCAGCAGCAGGACCAGTCCCTATTCTCGAAGAAAACAGAAGAAGAAAAAGACTTCCAAGAGTCATAAATTTGAGGAATTCAGAAAGGCCAAACCTCCCTCCTTCGACGGTGAGAAAAAGAAGGGAGAGGAAGCCAAAGCCCGGCTACTTGGACTGAAGAAATATTTCATAGTCCGTGATTTTTTAGAGAATTTGAAGGCCCGAGTGGCCACTTTCAATCTGAATGGAAAGGCTTCCATATGGTGGGAAGACCTTAAGAATATGAAAGGGGTCCGTGAGGAGGATCTGTCTTGGAAACAATTTGAGAAGTACTTCCGGAAGAAGTATTTGTCGGAAAGATATTTCAACGAGAAGGCTAAAGAGTTTTATGAACTCAAATTGGGACAACTTACTATGGAGGAATATGTCAACAAATTCCTCGACCTATTGAGATATGTACCCTACATCAAAGCAGAGAAGGCGAAGGTGCAATGCTTCATCAGTGGGTTACCCAAGGAATACCGGAACCAAATTGAATTTGACGAGCCAAAGACCTTAGAAGACACTATACGAAAGGCAACATATTGTCATGAACAATATGGACATCGGGCAGAGTCTCGTGGAGACTGGAAACAAAAGAGTTGCTCGAGATTTCAGAAAAAGGGGATCAAATCCTTAGGATTTATAAACTACAAGAAGAACCCCAGAATGAACTATCCATCCCGAAGTGTACTCCAATAGAACTTTCCCTCAGTGGATGGAAACAAAACTTCTAGACCTATACCAGTGAAAACTAATAACCCAAAGAAAGAAACTCTGAAATGTTGGGGTTGCGGAGAAGAGCATCTCCTGAGAGACTGTCCACACCGACAACAGAACAGTCAGAAATTTTATAACGTTCGGGAAGCGACCACAGTCAATGATGTGGCAAGGAGTGTGCCGCAGATTTATGCAGCCTTGGATAATAACCAATCTGACCACCAAGCTTCAGTGGTGGAAATAGAAGGTATGATTTTCAACCATCTGGTGTCTGTTTTGATTGACCCTGGTTCAAATTTGAGTTATATAGCTCCAGCCACGAAAGAAAACTAAACCATGGTTGGTACAGTTATCCATTGGCTCCAAAAGAAAGGTAGTAGAGGTCATACCAGCCTGCCAATTAATGCTGGGTGAATTCCCCACCCAAGCAACCCTTAATGTATTACCCCTGGGATCATACGACCTGTTGATTGGTATGGATTGGCTGGCTGCCCATAAAGCCAAATTGGACTGTTACCATAAAAACTTAGAGTGTGTGAGCAAAGAAGGAAAAAGGATAACCCTCCAAGGGATCCAAAAACCGGTCTCGGTGAGACAAATATCAGCCCTGCATATGAGAAAGTATTTCCGAAGGGGATGTCCCCTATATGCAATACAGGTGTTGAAAACAATCGAAGGTGCTAAACCAAGCCCTGACGATCACCCTATCCTGAGAGAATATAGAGATGTGTTTCTGAAAGAGGTACCGGGTCTACCTCCGAGAAGAGACATTGACTTCTCGATAGAACTCGCACCAGGAGCGGTGTTGGTGTCTAGGACACCCTACTGGATGAGCACACCTGAGTTAGTTGAACTCAAATTGCAATTGAAAGAAATGATGGATAAGGGTTATATTCGACCCAGTGTGTCTCCATGGGGAGCACCAATCCTGTTTGTGAAAAAGAAGGATGGCACCCTTAGACTGTGCATAGATTACAGACAACTTAACAAAGTAACCATAAAGAAAAAATACCCCTTGCCCAGGATCGATGATCTATTCGATCAGTTGGGGGGTGCGTCTATTTTCTCAAAGATTGACTTGAGTTCGGGATACCATCAAGTCCAAATCAAGGGTGAAGACATCCATAAAACCGCTTTCCGGACATGGTATGGTCATTATGAGTTTGTGGTAGTGCCATTTGGGTTAACCAATGCCCCTGCCACTTTCATGTGCTTAATGAACAATGT
>ML777478.1:201268-223893 GCA_009831015.1 Picea engelmannii
AGGAGTCCTTATGCAGGAAGGAAAGGTGATCTGTTATGAATCCCGAAAATTGAATGAACACGAGGTCAATTATGTGACTCATGATCTAGAATTGGTTGCCATAGTGCACGCCTTAAAAATGTGGAGGCATTACCTCTTGGGAATAAAATTTGTACTTATGACAGATCATTGTGGATTACGGTATTTGTTTGATCAACCAAAGCTTAATGCTAGACAAGCCAGATGGATGACCCTCCTTAGCGAATTTGATTTTGAAATCAAACACATAAAAGGGAAAGAGAATAGGGTGGTCGATGCCCTTAGCAGAAGCATGAGAACAATTCACCTGGCAACGGTGAGTACCTGCGAGACAGATGTCAAGAACAGAGTCAAAAGGGCACAAGAAACATATCCCTTCGTTCGAAATGTGACCCTGTACCTACAACAAGAACCCGCTGGAGAAAAATATGAAGGCTATCAGATGACCGAAGGGGGCCTGCTCACTTACAAAGATAGACTATACATTCCCAATTGTTACGACTTGAAGAGGTTCATCATGGATGAACTACATAAGAGACCCTACACTGGTCACCCAGGATACTAGAAAATGATCACTGCCACCCGGAAACAATTTTATTGGCCTGTATTGAAGAAGGACATAGCCAAATATTTGGCCCAATGCATAGAGTGCCAACATGTTAAAGCAGAACATCGACACCCAACAGGACTATTACACCCTTTACCCATCCCAGAATGGAAATGGGAAACCCTCTCCATGGATTTTATCACTGGATTGCCAACTTCAACCAAATAGAATGACGCCATTATGGTAGTGGTGGATAAACTGAGCAAGTCCACTCATTTCATCCCTGTCAAATCAACCTGCAAGGCGATAGATATTGCCCAGATATTCATGAAAGAGGTGTTTCGACTGCACGGTATGCCGAGAGAGATAATCTCTGACAGAGACACAAAATTTACTTCCAATTTTTGGAAATCACTGATGGCGGGTTTAGAGACTAAATTGTTGTTTAGCACCACCTATCACCCTCAAACCGACGGATAGATAGAAAGAGTAAATCAAATATTAGAAGATATGTTAAGGATGCATGTAATGCATCAACCCAGGAAATGGGAAGACTACCTGCCATTGGTAGAATTTACCTACAACAACGGCCACCAAGCATCCTTAAAGATGAGTCCCTTCAAGGTCCTCTATGGTAGGCTGTGTAATACTCCAGTCAGCTAGAGTAACCCTGTAAACAGGATTTCTATTGGACCCGATATGTTGAAAGAAATGGAACAACAAGTGACTCAGATAAAACAAAATCTGAAGGTCACTCAGAACCGACAAAAAAGTTATGCTGATCAAAAGAGAACTCCAAGAGAGTTCAAAATGGGAGACCATGTATATCTCGGAATTAATCCCAGAAGGAGTTCCTTGAAAATGGGAGCTTGTGCCAAGTTGGCACCCCGGTATTGTGGACCCTTTGAGGTTCTGGATAGAGTGGGACCTGTAGCCTATCGGCTAGCACTTCCTCCCATAGTAAAAGCACATAATGTTTTCCATGTTTCATTATTGAAGAAATATGTACATGATGATAATCATATAATTGACTGGTCTGTGATCCAGGTGGAACCGGAGGGAGAATTTCTACCAGAACTCCAATGCATATTGGATAGAAAGGAAACCCCACTCCGGAACTGAACCATTGCACAGGTCAAGGTGCAGTGGAAGCATTTTGGCCCAGATGAGGCTACATGGGAAATGGAGGATGCCATGAGATAGGCATATCCGATTTTTTTTACTTCTACATATACCAATCATGTTAGTAGATAAGAACATCGATGACGATGTTCCTTTTTAAGGGGGAGGGAATTGTAACACCCTATTTCCCCCGGCTTGTAAATATAACTGGATTGGCCAAGAACTATGGAAAACTCATAAATGTGAATATGTGATGTAAATGGACCTTGAGGAAAAGGTCAATGAATGTGAATAACATTTTGAGTTATTGCAAGACTGCTGAGAGGGGATGTGCAGAAACATAGACCACGATGGCGGTGGAAGGCACCTGGAAAGGTGGCATTAACTTCCACCGAGAATCAATACCGTATTTGGACTCCACTG
Organism: Picea engelmannii; assembly: GCA_009831015.1. Classification (NCBI taxonomy): domain Eukaryota; kingdom Viridiplantae; phylum Streptophyta; class Pinopsida; order Pinales; family Pinaceae; genus Picea; species Picea engelmannii. The sequence continues at coordinate 203,379 of ML777478.1, forward strand.
GCCCGGGGAACCAAAAGCAGCTCGCTGGCCCTGAATTTAATGCCTTGCAGGCTAGCATGTTGATGGCTTAATGAGGGATGGGGAGGTGAACCGCCTATCCGTAGAGCCGTCAGGCCTGATCAGTGTGAGGGTAATCACGCCACACACAACCTCACAAGAGGATAAGGCGTGGGGTAGAAGTGATTGCAGGGGAGACGCGAGGGGAACTTTGGCATTACGCAGAGTGAGTGATAGCAGAGAGGAAATATTGCAACCTTCGCTCCTGGTCACTGGCAGACAGAGAGACGCAGTCTCACAACATCGTGGTCTCAGCTCGGGGGTGACTAGTGGTAAATCCACTGGGAGTCGCTACGCCTACGGTTGGGTGGAAATGAGCACCCCTCTCAGCAGTTTCACTCACCTCTGGTGTTATTTCTGATAAGTGTTTTACATATTTCATCTTGAAATTCATATACTGCCATATATGCTCATAGAACTGTGAAATTGTGAACGATTACAGTATAAGAATGTTTGTGCAGTGTTTTGATAAGAAATAATAGATATATGCTTATAACAGAAGGACCACGCATGGCTTATTTTGATAGATGAATTTAATTATGCATGAGTTGAACCAAGTTGGACTTCCAGTCCATCCTCGGGAATTTGTTTCCCCTTATCTATCTCCAGGAATTCTCTGGAATAGACCTCTTCACAGGGATTCCCTCCTTGGAAAGGTTTACCAAGAACCTGGAAAAAGGACTTGAATGCGCAAGTCTTAACAACCCTGTACGAGGAGGAATGACCCTCTTAAAATCCTGAAGTAGCAGCGTAGGGATAAGAATCAATCGACGGATGATATCCCGTCGGAAGATTCCCAGGTCATTCACGACTGTTAGATTGACGAAAGAGACAAGGGTGCTACATACCTTGCCCCTTTTCCTCTACCTTCATGAATAGTGAGGAAATCGTGACCATAGATCCCAAGGGTCTGTGGGAATATCTGGACCGTTGGTTTATTTTCCCGTCCAGAGAGCAGTAAGAGAGCACATGGCGTGGGATTGATCTGAGTCGTTAGATCTTAGCTAGAAAAACCCGATAGCCATCGGATCCGTTAAGAGATGCATGAGAGTTAAGCCCTCATAAACATGAGGTTGAAAGTCCCGACGAGAGGCGTGGCCATCGGGATATCGACATTCATGAAATCGGGAGTCCCGATGACATGAGATCGGGAATTTTCATAGTGAAAATCCCGGACTCAATCTGAGTCGTCCATCATAGGAGGACACGTGGGCAAGATCGGGAGCCTGTCGGTATTTTGGAGATCGAAGGGACATGAAGTCGGAGTATTCCAACAGTGGAAATTCCTAAATTGTGAGAAGAGATCAGGACCGTCCATCTTAGGAGGACGCGTGGAAACAATCGGAGCTTTCAGCAAAGGTCCCGAAAGGAAAATCATCCATCGGGAAATTGGGAATCATGTGGACAAGAAGTCCATACACTTCGAAATTGCGAAATCTGGAATCCCGACAAAGTGAAAAATGTCCACTATAGGGCCAGCTGTCATCATATCTACATATCGGGATTCGGTGGATCGCGAATCCTGAGGACAAGTACATTTCGACAGTGGAAAGTCCAAAAACCCGACAGGAGATAAGACTGCGGTCTTGTGAGATAGTGGTCACGTGGGCTAGGAGTTCATCCAGAAGGGCTAACACGTAAGGGACCATATCGATAAATTGGCTCATCGAAAATCGGGGATTCAAGAGACAGGGAACTCTTGACATTGGGGATCTCGAAACCCCGAAAACCGAAAGTGTATGCATTTCCCGTTGTGGAAAGAGTAGCGGTCGTATGTAAAGGCCATGACCGTCGATCTTGGTGGAGGGTCGTCGTCGTCCAATGGAGGGACACATGGCTGTTGGTCGATGTTTCGGCGTTTCGGCATCCGGGGATTCAAAAAGGCAAGAAACCTTGCCTTCGCGAGTCACGAAATCCCGATACTCGAAATCCTGTGGACCATTGGATCCATGCTCCTAAGAGTCGTTGATCTCTTACACGACTTTCCATATCGAAATTTAGAGATTTGAAAGACGAAGAGTATTGGAGTCGTTGCATTTCGAACTCCCGAGTACCGAAACCCCGAAAGGATCCATACTGTTGGATCAGGGGAGGCTTACAGCTGTCGATCTTCCTTTGGAGGGAAACTTTGGTGACCTCAGAAGTTTCGAGGATTTGAATGTAGAAATGTAGAAGTCGGGTATCGCGATTCCCCGAATAGTGGAAATCCGACAAGCTCTTGGCTGGCTCAAGCGCGTGGACATCGCATAGGGTCATGTAGACAGGACCCCAAGAGAGAGAAACTTGCCTCTCTCTAGCCCCGTTGTGGTTCGGCGCTTCGCTGTTCCAAGCTTTGGGGTTTTGCAGAGTCGAGCGACTTGACGTTCCAATAGCACTAAGTCACGAAGTGAGAAAAGACGCCATGCTGATTCGGCCTGTAGTCGTGAACTACAACCACGTGGAGGTGGAAAAAGGAAAGAGATAGCATGTGCTAAGCCCTGAAGGACTTCATGGATTCTGACTGTTGAGGAATGAATGAAAAAGATTGATGATGAGTAGCAGGTGTGTGACAGGGGCACTATTCTCAACAAATTTAACGATCTCAAATTCTTCTATGTCAAAATGCCATGAGCACTCATAGGTATCTGGGTAAGTCTTCCACATAGGGTTATTAGCTTTCCTCTAAATAATTTTATTCCTCCCAATTAAGGAACCATAGCGGGTTTTCCCAAAATTTCCCAAGTTCTTTCTGTCATGATATCCATCTGTGTTTTCTCATCCAAAACACAGACTATGTTTAAGCCTCCTATTCTTGTTTCTATGCGCTCCTTCTATTTTAAGATCTATGAAAAGTTGATATCTTTATGATCATTCAGGTTTTCTTTAATCTGTAATAATATAGTCTCTTATTCTTTCTTGGCCTGTATCATGGTTTTCTTGTCTCATATTCATCTTTTCAACTTTAGCAATCATTCTAGGGAAATCCAAAACTTCATGTCCAATAGCCTTACAACAAAGGAAAATAGGACCTCTACCAGGGAATTCCTTAGCAATATGTCCCAGTCTTCTTTAACTATAACAAAGAGTTAACCCTCTATTTCTCTTGAATGATCCCCAACCTTTCCTGTACTACGCACTGGGATCACAGTGGTGGGTCTGGAAAATTTATTTCTAGGATCCTGCATCCATTTTTTAGTCCAAACACTCTTTCTATGCATAGAAATAACATATCTTTCATTATTTCTATCAGATCTATTCATATCAAATCTTCTTTGTTCTAGTTGTACCCTATTTTTCATATTAGGGCCAAATCTATTAAACATACCTAGATCCATTCTTTCGAAATAAAAATTTTCACTTATCTTACCTTTCTCAGAGCACAAAGCTTCAAGATCTTATCTATTTTCTTCAAATCATACTTCTCTCTTTAGCACAGATCTTTGCAAGTCAAGTAGAATACTGCGCACTAGGGCAACAGATCTACGCATAGATCTTTCTCTTTTCTTCAGGTCCCAACAATCACAGTTTCAAGACCCAGCAACAGAACCATTTGTTGGCACAAGGGAAGACCTAGGGTTCAACGCTTCAATAATGCATGAACAAAACCCTAACTACCGACCCTTTGGGCAACACCTATGAAATAGATGAAGTCTCACCCAAGGTAGAGGTAGGGGGGGTTGCAGGACTCATATGTCTGCAACTTAGCTGGCACACATATATGTGATTACAACACTAATAGAGAACTTAGCAGTTAACGTTCATTAACATTTAACCCTTATTCACAACGCATATTGAAATCCTAATTACATAACAATGCAGTATTCAACAAGATCTAACACATACAAGCACTTATCACATAGAAACAAATCACATCTAGCATTCATTCACATCACTAGGCACTAATATTATTATATCATATGCATCTAACATATCTCATTGCACTAAGCACACATCACATCAATAACATAACAGCTGTAATTCACAAAGAAACCACAACATAGGATATACATGGTTCACCCCAGTGTGGGGCTACGTCCACCAACTCTTCTCTTTTTTATTTATTGTCTTATCTCAATCTTCTACAAGCACAGAGCCACAGGAACCCACTCCGCATAGGACAGGAGATTTGTACACACCTCACCAGATCCTCCTTCCCCAAGATAGGTTTTATCACAAAGCCTTCTTATAAACAAGCCTCTTACAATCACTTGCACTTAGCTCTGCAAGTTCTTAACACACAATATGCACAAAGCCTCTATCTCTTCACTAAGATGATTCTACTAGATCTCTTTACTAGGTCTCTTTCACTTACATCGCCTAGATTTCTATTTGTACATTACAAAAGGGCCTAAACATGTGTAAACCCATGGGATGACATCCCATACTCGTTACATAAACCCTAGACCCAAAAATTCCTTGAAGGGGCTGAAATCCTGTGATCTCCACTTCGCCTTGCACTCCGCATTCGACCATCTTGTCGAAGTCCCAAAATCGGTCAAACATGACCAGGGTTCTCCAAAACTTGGTCAAGGGCCAATAATATCCCATGCATGAAAACAAAATAACCTCGTCATGGCATGCAACCAATGCCATCGAGAGCATATTTCTTCCATGCTTTTTTAATTGAAACACAACTTATCATGTCCATAAACCAAGCTAGTCATAGTTGAATCAAAGGTAATAATCCATACCATGACTTCATGCCCAAAAATCCACAAAATTGATTAGGAGCAGAGCTACCAACATAGTTTTTCATGGATAAATTGATGTTTGCAAAGGTTGGGAGAGGACGTATGAAGAGTAAATAATTTGTGGGATTTTCACTTAACCATTTTTATAAAAGGTTGTAGCTTACTCTATGAGCATGCCTATGTATATAGTAAAGGAGTGGTGGATGAGAGTACTTCAACGTTCTAGGTTTATGAACATATATCATAAATTTGCTGCTTGAATATACTCTATTCCAATCATCATAAACCAAATATGCACTTTTCAAATATTCAAGCATGCATTATGGCCTAAATATATGAATGACATGTATGCCAACATCATAGAGTTCATGTATTCCATACAAATTGTTATTCAAGGCTTCAAATTATGGGTAACCTGAATCTTTGACAAACTATCCCATGCATGCAAACATAATAACCTCACCATGGAATGCAACCAATGATATCGAGAGCATAGTTTTGCCATGATTTTTTAAGTGAATTACAACCTACCATGTCCATCAACCAAGCTACTCATAGTTGAATCAAAGGAAATAACCCATACCATGACTTCATGCCCAAAAAACCACAAAATTGATTAGGAGTAATGAGATTCCAACATAGTTTTCCTTGGATAAATTGGTGTTTGCAAAGGTTGGGCAAGGACATACAAAGAGTGATAAATTTGTGGGATTTTTCACTTAACCATTTTTATAAAATCTTGTAGCTTACTCTTTGAGCATGCCTATGTACATAGTAAAGGAGTGGTGGATGAGAGCACTTCAACCTTCTAGGATTATGCACATATATTATAAATTTGATGCCTGAATATACTCGGTTGCAGTCATCATAAACCAAATATGCACTTTTCAAATATTCAAGCATGCATTATGGCATAAATATATGAATGGCATGTATGTCAACATCATATAGCTCATGTATGCCATACAAACTGTTATTCAAGGCTTTAAATTATGGGAAACTTGAATCTTTGACAAAGTAGAAAAGATGACTACGAGACACTCTGAAATAAGAAAAAGGTTTTGGGAGACAAAATCATACACTTTGAAATAATCAAAAGGTTTTAGGAGACAAAATCATGTGCTAAAGAATTGTTTGCTTCCCATTGTAGAGAATAAAAGCCATGTAATCAAGGGAACTTCAGATTGTAATGATATGAGAAGAGCATATGACCACATTACATGCTTGGAGACAGAGGAATCAATGGAGCTAGTCCTATGTTGCTACTCTATTACTCTAGGATCTGCAAATCATTTAGAAACAATTGAGGGTAGTAAAATGTCTTATGTGGTTGGGGAGTGTTCTGTTGCAATTTTACTTAAATATGGAGAGAAACAAGAGAAAGGAATGCTTTTGAAGTTGGATTATGGATATTTCAATGATGATAGGTCGTATTGTAACTTGAATACCCCTATGGAATTTGGGAGAATTAACCATATATTATAAGTAAAAATTCTGAACCTAAATTTTTATCCCTAGATACTCCAAACAATAAGAACTCAAAAAATTTGGATGGGATTTAGGTACACATATTTTAGGCCCGGTGATCAGTGATATCAAAAGTTCAATTAGGTGCATAGAAACTAATATAGATCTGATGTATATTTTGAAAATACTGGATCTAAATGTAAGTGTTTGTGTGGAACTTCCTACATTCATTTATGGAACTTTCTCAAGATACAATGTCAATATTCAATGTGTTTTTCTATGTGTTGATATCCCTCACAACATTTTTTTCTTGTCTCTACTATTTCCTCTACATAACTTCTTTGATCCCACCGGTATTAACCTTGTTGTTGTTATTGAACTTATGGAATTTTGGAAGAAATCAATACATTACTATCCCCTAAACCAGTATTCAATATCTCTCCATTCCTGATCAATGCTTGCTGCAAAATATCATCATCAATGCATCGTCTATTTCTCTAGCATTCATACGTTGCTACCATTGAAGAAGACTCTCTCGTATATTCCAAAACTATTACCATTCTTTAAAAATTATTATTAAATTTTCTTTCCATCAAGACCCAAAATTCAAATACTTTTTGATAAATTAATTGGACCTTAGTATTAAAAAGTTCTATTGTATGCATCATATAAATAGATGATTATGATAAACAATGTGGTGCAAGGTATAACAAAAAGAGAAATAAATTTATGTAGACTAATTGGTTGGACTGTTATAGGATCACAAGGACACAATTTTATGGTAGAGGTAAGTTTATAAGATTTTCTTTCTTTAAAGAGTTTATAAATGTTGTGGATGACATCATATAATGTATTAGGGTGTTGTTAATAGGGGATACCCATAAGTAAGTCATCACATTTGAGGGGGGAGACTTTGCATTTGACGACACATTGGAAATGTCTGATGGAAAAAGGTTATGATACAACATTTATTAACTAGAAGGTGAGGACTATTGTACCTAGCCTATATGATAAGGACAAGGGTGAGTTATGGTAGGTAGATTAAGACATGTTACAAATTCTTGGGATATGAGGTTTTTTTTTCTACCATAGTTGAGGATGATTATGGATAGTTGATATTTTACTTGACAAATCTCAATGAAAATGAAATTGGAACAAGTAACTTTGGTCATGAGAAGTGAGGAAGGGTTTGTTATAGTAGGTTTTAGAACATAGACTATTTCTAGTGAAGAAGAGGGATTAGGTAATATAATGTGGCTTTTAAAAACCTGGGTATTTTTGGAGCATTCTAGAAATTGGTCATTAGCGTATAGAGTTTTTGGGATAGATTGGTGTTTAAAGGCATAACAAGTGGAAGCGTTGTGAAAATAGATTTGTGGAAATGACACCAGCAAGGGGTTCATGAAGGTCTACTAATATTAGGTTTAGAATTATATTTAGGGTTAGGGATAGTAGAAGATGGTGACAACATACCATTGAAAGGAGGATGTGAAGGTGGATGATGAGAAAAAAGAGGATGATGGCATATATTTATTTTTCTTTCCATGGAAATCTCATAGAGGAAGGTTTGATATAAAGTCTTGTTCTCAAACAAATATACTTCATGTTGAAAATTTACTAACAAACCATAATTAAATTTAAAAATTGGTACCTCTTCAAAATATGTGATTTGGAGTTGGATCCAGAACTTTGTACCATGATTTCACTACCTCCACACCTACAAACGGTCATATGTCCATTTCATTGAATCCATCATTTTCTTGTGACTATTTCTATGTCTCCCATTCACTCTCTCCATCATTAAGAGTGAATGGGTGACAACTAAATAGTGATAAGACAATGATGGATTGAATGAAAGGGACATATGACCTTTTGGAGGTGTGGATGTAGTGAAATCATGATACAACTTTTGGGAGGGTAGTAATTAATTAGAGACACAAAGGAAAAGGGTTATGCTTATTTATCATGAAATGGATTATGACCCAACAATGAGAATAGTCTACCAACCCCCTCCTCCCTTAGCAAGTGTGTCTAATAATTAACTCTATCATGTAGCCTTTCAGTATCCCCATATACAAGGGGTAGCTAAATTTCTATCGAGGTGTAGAAAATACACCTATGGAAAGTGAAAATATTAAGTTCTCAATGTTGTAGCTACACTAAGTGATCCAACACCATATAGTTGAAAAAGATACACTCTCATCACGATGTATCTTGACATCCCTTATCCACCCCTGCAACTCAGGATGTCAATCACACTTCCTAGACCTATCTTGGATACAATAGAACTAATGCCCCCTACCTACACCCATGAAGGAGTTATATTTAGAAGGTTTTTGTATAGGTTCATTGTAAAATGGATAGGGAGGTCACTCCCATGTGACATGTGATTCATTGTCTTTTTACCAAAGAAACTTCAACTAGATACAAGCTATGGAGGGTTGAGAATCGAGGACATTCAAGATAAGATGCCACCACCATTATGGATAAAAATAAAATCTAGGACTCCATACTTAATATAATAGATGAACATCCATAAGGAATTTATGTTAGTGGAAAGGGAAAAGGAAATGGAAACATCTATGGGATATCAATTTGGATGGGTAACCATCTTAGGAAAGAAGGAGGAAGAGGATATAATCAACAAGTTTTTTCACTTTCATATGGAACTTATATTAGTAGAGCATTTCTTACCACTCCATTTGGAATTCATAAGAAAGGAAGTCCCTCTATCAATTTCCATTAATACCCATCCTATGATGAGTATAAACTCATTGTCACAACCCATGTCAAGTGTAATGTATAGCCCAATAGTCACAATGCATGCAACTAGTTCTAGATTTGAGTTTGGTGTTTAGATAAAACAAAATGATTATAGGATGGAGTATTCAATATCAGGGAGTGGAAGAGTGGACTCATTCAATATACCACAATTAGCTCTTATGGTGGAAGAAGTTGAAGAGGGAGATGAGCTTCGACTACAACTTGTCATTGACTTGTGGAAGATAGATCTACCCTCACTTTCCAAGATCATTATAGAATCATAAACAAAGATGAAAAGAAGAGTTAAGGATAAGTATGATTGCATGATAAAATTATGGATTCATAATATATATCTCAAGGAACAAACAATACAATGGGAAAAATAAAGAGAAGTGTTGCATATACAAGTCAAATAGGCTACAACAAATTAGAGTCAATTGAGAAAACAAGGAAAAAAAACCACCATGTTTTTTTTCTAACCAAATGGAGTAGAGAACTATTGCACTAGTTATGTTAAAGAAACAAAATTAAATACCTGAAAGATTTAAGAAAAAATTCATGAAGTTGCAATGGAGGTAGGAGAAGAGCTATCCACATGTTTTGAGGAGGTGATCACACACCTACCTAAGGCCTTAGAAATCACATAGAAATAAACCACTGCCAAAATCAAGGTAACAACAATACTACAACATATTGTAAAGGAAGGGAAAGGATTGTTGGGGTCCCATCACAAACTCAGAGGAAATATTTAAATAGGAGGATAATAAATAACTTGCAAGGCTGAAAGCCGCTAAGGAATAAAATCACAAGAAAATAAAAGGTTTGATCATTAAGCATGTGATTACTAAATCCTAAGTGTAGAGAATTTTTAGTAGGTATGACTAAAGTTTTAGTGTGTAAATGTAAGTGTTGAAATAGCTTATACCTTGAATACTTTAAGCATTGCAATGTAACTTTAAAATAGGAATTGGCACATTTTCTTGCACATTAACATTATCATGTATTTTTGTAAGGTATCCATAGTAACCTTAATTAATCATCACAATCATGAGTAATCATAAATGAAGCATGCCATAAAATTATCAACATTAAAACATATTAACATAATCACTATACAAGACATAGAAAAATTGAAGCATGAGCATTACACCTAAATAGATATAACTCAATGACCTTATCATCTAATGAATTAAAGTGCACATTAGGAGGTGGACCCTATAGTAGACAAAGGGAATTGGAATTCTACCTCTTTGGAGGAGCAAGAGCTTGAGGATAAGACATCACTTTTCCCTCTACGTGAGTGGGAAGAACCAAAATCACAATATAAATAATCATGTCAATCATACAAATAAATTTCAATTAGAAATGAAATAACAACTCAAATACCTGGATATTTGATGGTTTTTATCGTATGATATTCGTTTAACGTTGCTCCAATAGATATCCTCTAGTATTTTTCCTAATAATTTAACCAACACTTAAAGAATCAACAAAATAACAAAATAAATTAACAAATGTTTTTATGACTATAATAATTAAAAATACTCGATTGCATGAATACCTAAATGAGTTTCTCTTGGTTTCAAGAATAATTTATTGGAGTAGCCTAATCTTGGAGTAAACCTCCCTTGATTTGACGGAGCAACAACGAAGTCAACATTGACTTTGTTGTTTCTCTATTGGAAAGAGGGAGGTTTTCTCTAAGATTATCCAAATCCTAATTTATTCTATATTGAACATGGCCAACCATGTGAAGGTGGAATTTCTTATGGATACTCTCCCCCCCCCCACACACACATCACTCTTAATTCCCCAGTACCCAATCTATCTACTAGAAAATAGTTGAAAGCAACACATTAAGATTCATGCATAAACATTAACAAAACAACAAATTCATAAAGAAACCCATGTGGTTTTGTGCATAAAGAAACATATATCAATCATTCATTAACATATGACATTCATTCATTCATTAATCATAGACATGAAATACTTCATCTCAATAAATTTTGTCATAAAAAATATGTTTTCACAATATGGTACATGATGTTTCTTAGTAAAATCATTTCATTTTTGGTTTCTTTCTGTTTGAAATGAATTCATAAAGTAGGTTGTTAGTTCCTTCTTCCCCTTTAGTTGTTCTGGCCTCTGCATGTCTTATTGATGACCTGGTCGTGTACTCACGATGATGAGGCTGTTGCAAGGGGGGCACGGATCATCAACTACAATGAGAAAGAAATTTTAAATTGATATTTTTTGTTATTATTATTTCAAGTATTTCATTAATAAAAGGAGCATTAGAGTGTTCTTTACCCGCTTGAGTAGTGGAGGCAAGCATAGTTGTTTCAGATGTAGAAATATGTTCATATTCTTATCTAGCCTCATCCTCTAGATTCTCTGGAGTTGAAACACGAAAGTTTATAATTAATACACCATTTGAAATTAAACATTTTTAATTGTAATCCATACTACATTTTTATAGCAGATGAAATACCTCGAGTACCAAGATGCACACCACCTTCATTGGGTGGCACTCTACCATCACTAGGTTGTGTTCCTCTAGAGGGGACACTTGTTTCTTCATTGGTTTCCTTCTTAAAACAAACAAACACGTTACTTTATGGCCGAAAATAATAATCAATAGATTGTACAAGTAATTAATTATAAATAATGTCCGTTGATTTTATTTACCTGTGTGTTGGTTTGAGTGCATGAAGGTTTTGCTTCCCCCTGGATTTTTCTATGTTCAAACATGACTTGAAAGATGTGCTTGAAATAAATCTTGAGGTATTCCTTTGTTGGATCTTGTTTGAACTCCATGCCCTGAAAATTTGCATAACATGATTTTTTCTTCTTCTCTGCAATTAAATTAAAATTATTAACAATATATTATTTGGATGAAATTAATTTTTTTATACTTACAATTCCTATGACCAGTTTTGAGTAACCACCTGGACCAAATTTGTGTTTCCCATGTTTTTTTATTCTATCCTTGGTGGCTTTGGATGTGTCTAGGAGCCTGCATTGAAAATTTTCAAACACATAATTAGATGTCACAATGATGTTAAAAAATCATATTTACATTATTAGAAGTGTCGCATACCTTTATGAGCCGAGTGGTATCTTTCCTTCTGTTCAGAGCATCTTCTCCTTTGCATCTTCCTATAGGGTCTTAGATGTCACAATGATGATAAAGAAACATATTTACATTATCAGAAGTGTCACATACCTTCCTGAGATGAATGGTGTATTTCCTTCTTTTCGAAGCATCTTCTCCTTTCCATCTTCTTATAGGGCCTTCCACTCCCTCTCAAGAATCATTGGAGGACACTCATACTTAGGGTTATTTTGTATATGAATCCTATATTTGTCCTGCAAATATTTTAAATATGCATCTACTTTTGAGGAGACTCCAGATTTTTTTAAGGAGCCCTCACCGAACACACCAACTAACTTTTTAATGAGTTCATATTTTAACTTGGAACTTTGGGAATTCCACCTTGTGCGTATGGTGGGCCAAAATATAACCAAGGTCAAGTCATTCACATGTTTATAAAATGTATCATTTCCTACGAAAATATATTATCATTAGTTTAAAATAATCACACATTATACGTAAATTTCAATTAGATTGTACATATTAATTAAAGAACATCTTAAATATCTAGAAGATTTTCTATTTTCAAAGAGATGAGCTCATCGTTTACCAAAAAGGTAACCAATAGTGTTCCTGTGCTAGGGACACGAGAATATCCAGGAAATCATGATTCAAAATGTGCAAAGCCATGCTTTGCATCTACATCATCTCGTGCACATTCTGGCATGTGCTCATTAGGGCCAGGTATAGTATCGACATCGACCCTGGGAGGTGTACCGGTCTGAGTGATCGATGTGTCGGTATGATGCTATGTGATGCAGGAGCATTGTAAGTAAGCCATCAAAGAAAGCGCAAAAGCGGAGGACAGCTGGAAATGCACCAAAACGTATTTTGAAGACATTTTGAATTCAAATAAAGGAACATTAATGTAATATCTGAAAAGATGTATTTGCATTTATGTTTTGGAGATTGTAAACAGATCTTGAGCGTTGCTCTCATCTGTCGGTTATGGAGGCATTTAATTGTGATAAATGTAAAGTAGATAGCTTTTAATTCCGATTAGATATCTAGAGTTGTAAGAGGGAAAACTCTAGGAAGCTCCCTCATAGGTATTGTATTGTAATTGATCCGTCAGGATTTTTCGAATGAATTATGGTTGAGTTTTATTTGCATGCATTAATTAACCATTGGGAAACTTAACGAAAGAGCGAGAAAAGAAAATGAATTATACAGCCATTAACATATTTGCAGATCTGAAAAGCAATGAAAAACAGCAAACCATAATACACAGGTTGATAACGGAGTTCGGCACAACTTTGCCTACGTCTTCGGGCCTTTTCTCTGTGGGGGAGGCTTCTTTATTTCTTTTCAAAAGCTTAATGGTACATCATTACAATGCCGAATGGCTTCCAGACTGATCTGGTCATGTTCGCCCAGATCTCTAGAATCTTGCACAACTTACGGCACCTGAAACGGATGTCCGGAGCTCTCAGAAATCGTCCGACAGCATCTCCTCCTCAACGGTCTCCCTGCCTCAAACTGACTTTGACTTGGCTTGCCTCAGCATCTCTTCTCTGAATTGCTCTTAAAAGCTATCTCCTTGGCCTCAAAATGGCCTTGGTTAAATAGTGGGGGAGTTGGTTATCCATCTCCAACTTCCTCCACGAATTTAGGCTCTAAAAATGCCCAATAACCCTTAAAAATGGATTAATTACATTAAAAATGGTTAAACAATAGTTTAAAACCCAAAATATAGTTATAACCCACTTCAAACTATATTATATGGTTATAATACGGGCTTTAGCCCCTCCAACCGCACGCGCGCCCCCCTTGGCTGGTCATATGTAACTCCATGTGGCCACGCACTAGCGCGGGCCACCCCATTCACTTCAGCATTTGGTCGTGGTAACCGCCCATAGGGCCACGGGCTTGGCTTGACAGTTGTATAACCGTTTGATAACACAATTAAACCGCACGTTAAATATTATAACCGTGCTATGCGCCCAACATTACAATAGTCAATGTTTATAAAAACCATGGGTTATATTTTCATACCCCGCGCGCTATATAACGGTCATATGCAAACACAATATAACCAGGGTCAGGGCTAAGCCCCGGCTCGACCCCCCGCGGTTTACACATAAACCAAACTTTAAATATAAAATCGGCCCATTACATAACAAGACTCATACTATGGTCCAGTGGTCGGAGGCTTTACACGAAGGCGCAGTGTGGAGGAGGTCCGGGGTTCGAATCCCATGGGCCCCAAATTTTTTTGACATATCCCTCATTGGCTAAACCCGGGGTGCCACGTGGCAGCCCGTGATTGGGCCACGTGGCACCCAACCATTCGCCCGAACAGTGCCATGTGTCGCAATGTGATTCACCCATGTCAACACCTAACACGTCAACTTCCGTATGCCACGTCATCTGCCCGGTCAGCCTGCCACGTCAGCTGCTGACGTCACCCGTGCCACGTGTCACCCTTCCAGTGGTGACATGTGTCACTCTAGGATTGGTCCAACTGCGCGCCAAAAATGCCAAATCAGCCTGACACATGTCACGCTCTGGAGCCACCATGTGTCTTGTACGGAACCTGCCACATGTCAGCGTACGAAACTTCCATGTGTCCTGTACGGAATGACACGTGTCATGTACGGACTGTACGGACAGGTACAGTCAGCATCCAAAATTTTGCTTGTTTGGCTTGGCGGACATAATGCGATATCTTCTTCATACGGACTCCGTTTGACAAAAAAATTATACCACCGGAATCAGGAAGACGAGATGGACGCAATGGTGTTGGTTTCGTCGGATACCGAGCACTTTCATTTTTGAGCATTTTTCATGCCCTAACAGGCTTCTGAATCCGATTTCGGATCAGTAATCAAGTTATTCTCAATTGTAAGTTGGAGAGAAAGAGAATACGAGAGAAGAAGAAAAGAGACTGTAAAAATCTTATAAGCAGATATTTGTTGCTATTGAACCCATGTACAGATGCACTTGGATTAATATAAATAAGCTTTGATCCAATTTCATGGTGTTTTTATGCATTCTATTTACATCTTCAAATGGTATGTTTGCAGTTTTTTTATGTTCTCTATCATGCATGTAGTTTCAATGTTATGTGCATATATGCTCATGATTTCATGATTGAATGTATGAAGTCTATGAGAAGAGAAGTATAAGTTTCAATTGTTTCTCTTCCTAATAAATCCTGCAAGGAGTGCAGTGAGAGTCCACAAGGAGTGCGTTGACGAAGTTCTAAGTTTTATCTCAGAAAAGCTCAGGAGGGATACCGTTGTTCTTATACCAGGAAGAGTACAAGTGTAGCACTAGATCCGTGAAAAGGGTGCGCAGGCCAGAGAGAGTCTTAGACTTTACCAACCAAAGAGGAAGGTTGAATAATTGTTGTTGCAAGGATTGCATAGAGTTAGAAGCGTGAATAGCTAGTGGTTATTGAGAATGTCGCAAGGAGTGTGTGCAAGAATCCTTTAGGAATCCTTGAGGTTGTAGTAGAAAAAAGCTCAGGAAGGACAGGGACTTGGAATAAGTTCAAAGGAAGGATGAGGTCTAAAGTCACCTCGCAGAAGCAAAGTTTAGAAGAAAAGACATCAAGGTATTTGAGCAAGAGTCCTTGAGAAGTCCGAACAAATAGTCGAAATTCACAAAGGGAGAATCGCGAAGTTCTGTGTGCCATTGGATATTGTAGACCAGTGGGGAGATTAAGTCTGAGTGTCTTTTAGCACTCGTAAGCTTAGGAGGGATAGTGGTCATTAGATCTGGATCAACGAGAGTCGTTGATCTCGTGTTCGAAATTTGTCATTTCAGAGTTCGGGGCATGGAAGATGTTGTGACTTGGAGTCGAGGCTTGAGAACTCTTGATTCATGAAGTCTCGATAGAATCAGGACTGTAAGATCAAGGGAAGCTCAGAGCCATCGATCGTGATGAGGGATCATCACAATTTCGGCTATCGGTGAAAAGGTGTTGTTGTATTACAAATCGCTGGTACACGGAATCTTGAAGTGTCGAAAGATTTATCCCCAGGTCGTAGTCGAGGGTCACGTCAAGAAATTCAAGGGAGGAATCAAAGGACCCATTAGCCTTTCGGGGTTTTGAGGATTGAAAAAGTCAGGGAGACTCATACTAGGGGTTGCAAAGTCACGAAACCCAATATACCTTTTTGGTGGAGTGTGTGGTCATGTCAGTTGGTCACGTGGATGAGAGTTGGAACTTAGTTCTTGTTCACACATGCATAACTCCTAAGAAGGACCTGTGGATAGACACTTGTGTGTTGAGGATTCCTCTGGGGAATCAAAGAGTCGATCAGACTCAAAGGGGGAGATTAAGAATGATCCTTATACCGGGAGGTCATGCAGAACCTGCTGAGGTAGGGGGTGATGTGCCATGTGGTATCAGAGCCTAGAGTTTAAATTCTGCGGGGAACAAATTTGAACAATGCCACCCAAAAGACGTCAAGATAGACCAATGCCCGATCCATCTGTGGAAAGGGATATGAGAGAACTTTGTGCTCGATTAGATGCTATGGAGACAACAGATAGATGGACAGTTGATGTTGGAGATGTTAGTGAAGATGAAAGTGGAAATGAGGCCGGAGTTGAAGAAGGAGTTGCAGTCGAAGATGCTGCGGAAGAACGTTTATTCCAAGTTGTTGCAAGAATAGGTGCTAGGGAAAAGATGGATATTTCGATGTATGAAGGCAACCTAGATGTTGAGGAGCTTATAGATTGGTTTAGAGATCTGGACAAATACTTTGACTATGAGGATGTCGAGGAGGATAAGAAAGTCAAACATGCCATCACTAGACTTAAAGGGCATGCAACACTGTGGTGGGATGAACTGTAGGCTGACAGGCGTTGCAAAGGAAAGAAAAGAATCACAAGTTAGGATAGAATGGTTGCAAAGATGAAAGCCAAGTTTATACCCAGGGATTACCAAATCAATCTGTTTCGAAGAATGTAGAATTTGAGACAGAAAGGAATGACGGTGAAAGAATACACTGAAGAATTTTATCGACTTAACATCAGAGGAGGTCATCGTGAAAATGATGATGAAAAGGTCGCCAGATACATGAATGGTCTGAGATATGACATT
The DNA here is from genome assembly GCA_009831015.1 of Picea engelmannii. NCBI lineage: Eukaryota > Viridiplantae > Streptophyta > Pinopsida > Pinales > Pinaceae > Picea > Picea engelmannii. Next base: position 220,549 of record ML777478.1, read on the forward strand.
CAGGATGAGATGAGCATGATGACAATCAGGAATGTGGAAGATTCTTATCAAATGGCTTTGAAGGCTGAAGAGAAATTGGGACGAAAGAAAAGTCAAAGAGGCATAGGTAGAAGTCAGAGCAGAGGAAAAGAAATTGCCCAAGACAGAGTATAGAAGCCTAGGGAGGAAGAAACGAAACCTCATGCTCACACAGAAAGAGGAGGAAGTTCACAGGGAAGGCAATCTGCCGACATAAATACTTTTCCATAAGACAGAGGAAGAGGAAGAGGCAGAGGAGGTGAGATAAAGTGTTTTGTCTGTGGAAAGATCAAACAAAATTCGTATGAATGTCCTGACAGAAAAAGAGATGGAGGAGGCAAAGCTCACATTTCATAAGCGCAAAGGCAAAATGTTGATGCAAAATATGCAGAAGGCGGAAGATCCTTAATGATGAGGAAAATTCTCTTGAAACCAGAGAAGGAGATAGAGAATCCCATCCAAAGAAACAATTTGCTTATAACTATTTGCAAGACCAAGGATAGGGTATGCAAGGTAATTGTGGACAGTGGAAGTACAGATAATCTAGTATCCATAGAAATGGTGGAAAAGCTGGAATTGGAGATAGTTGCACATCCGAGCCCATACAGAGTCTCGTGGTTGCAAAAAGGACATCAAGTAACAGTCACTAAACAATGTTTAGTTGAATTTAAGATAGGAGATTACAGAGATGAAATATTGTGTGATGTTATTCCCATGGAAGTCTGTCATATTTTGTTGGGTAGGCCATGGAAATATGACATAAATGTTGTTCATCATGGGAGAAAGAACACATACACCTTAGAGAAGAATGGTAGGTCGCATATGTTGTTGCCAATTGAAGATAAAAAAACGAAAGAAAAAACAAGAAATAGTATACTTATCATGAGTGGGAAGGAGCTTCTTGATGAAGTCAAGAAAGAAGAAGACATGCAGTTTGTTGCAGTGAGAAAACCCGGAGTCATTTTGACAAGTAATAAGATAGACGATCTACCAGAGGAAATTCAGGAACTACTGGAGAATTTTGCTGATATCGTGGTGGATGATTTGCCTTTTTCATTACCACCCATCAGGAGTATAATCCATCACATTGAACTTATACCAGGAGCAAGTTTACCAAACAAAAAAGCGTACAGATTGACGTCGTAGGAGAATGAGGAGGTCAAGAAGCAAGTCCAAAATTTGATGGACAAAGGGTTGGTTAGAGAAAGCTTGAGTCCATGCGTTGTTCCAACAATGCTAAGTCCAAAAAAGGATGGTGGATGGAGAATGTGTACAGACTCAAGGGATATAAACAAAATCACCATCAAGTATAGATTTCCTTTACCCAGGATAGATGACTTGATGGATTGCTTGAGCGAAGCAAGTTTTTTTTCAAAAATTGATTTGAAAAGTGGATATCATCAGATTAGAATGAGGGAAGGTGATGAATGGAAGACTGTTGATATTATGGTAGTTGCGGGAGGTATTTACCTCCACATGTAAACCTGACAAAGATAGAATACTCCAGGAAGTAAGAAGAAACCCTAATGAGTTGGCTAATAAGCCTGGAAGACTTGTTGGCTCAAGAAGATAATTTATATTAGGTTATTAGCCTCCAAGAGAAGAAGTCGTCCAGAAATAATAATATACACTAAACAAACAGATACCCAGAATGAGAAGTAGGCCCAGACAGTTAGCCAGAATTAGTATAAATATAGGAGGCCATTTCTCATTCTGGCAGGTAGTCTCAGAATTGCAGTGCCCATTATTGTGTGCACTGCAGTGCCCAGTCTTGTGTGTAGGTTTGAGGAGAGCTTCCATTGCAGTTATTGCAGCTAGTAGATCATGTTTGGATTGGACTATCTCTTGGCTAGGGTTTGGACTATCTAATCAACTCTTATTGGTGCACTATCCTTGGGGAAAGGTGTGCTACCCTTTGTTTGGATATCTATCCTAGGGTTTTCTTTCAAAATGATTCTCTATCAAAGTTAAGGTGCTCAAAGGGTGGCTTCGACTATGGTTGGGTGACAGGGGTATTTTCAATGGTAAAATGAGCACACATATTTCATATTCTAATATGTTATGGGCCCACACCTCCTTCATTCAGTCTAAACGCTGGAAGGAAACATAGCCGCTAGGATATTGAGCTCGTTGAGGAATTGTCACTAGGGTTACTATGAGAAGCAGCTTCCAAGACACTGCTACTAGGGTTACTAGCAGGAGTAGTTTCATAAACCCTAATCCTCTTGTTGAGGAACCTTAAGTGAATGGATTGACCTAATCTCTTGATAGATCAATATGCTCTAGCCTAGCACATCTCTTGATACTCTCAGCAAACCAAGACGTGAAGTTTGAGTTTGTGGTCAAATCTAGGGTTTGACCAAGTCAAAGAAGCCATGAATTATTCTATGAAGTCAGAGAATAAGTTAGATGGAGCCTCTAACTTTAGAGCATGGAAGATAAGGATTGACCTCATCCTTGCCAAGAACAAAGTGTTGGATATCATGAAAGGAAAGATCATGAAATCAGAGTTTGAAGAAGGGAAAGAGAAGGAAATATAGAATGTTGCAGCTATGGAGAAGTTCAAAGATGATGACATTAATGTTATGAGTATCACAGTGGAATCCATCAAATACCACTTGATACCCTAAATCTCCCATCTTGACTCATCTAAGAAGATGTACAACGCCCTAACAAACCTCTTCTCAGTCAGAAACATTGGACAAGTAATGAGTCTAAAGAATGAACACCGTGACATGAAGATGAATGATGATGATATCATAACATCATACTTTGTGAGAATTTCTCAATTAAGAGATCAACTACAAGCTATTGAAGAGATCATCTTAGAGAAGGAGTTGGTAAACATAGTACTCAATGGTATTCCCAAGACATGGGATGCATTTTCCACAAGCATGAACACAAGAAAGGAGTATCTGACATTTGAAGAACTTTGGACTTGTTGTGCTCAAGAAGAATCAAGGATCAGTGCAAAAGAGAAACCCCAAAAGAAGTATGACGATCAAGCCTTCACAACAAGATTCAAGAACTTCAGGAACAAAAGGAAGTTTGGTTCAAGGAGAAAGCCAAATCAAGAGAAAGACATTTTAGAAGTACAATGCTTCAACTATCGAAAGTATGGTCACTAAAAGAATCATTGTCCCAAGCTAAAGAAAAGAAAGGAGAAACACAAAGAATCAATTGTCGAAGAAAAGGAACCTACAAAGAAGACTAAGCAGGATGGAAGAGACTTCTTCTTCTAAAGGTAACAAAACTCTTCTTATTTCTTGTACATATCTTGTTTTCATCGTCTCTGTACATATCTTGTATATCTATCTCTTGGAAGAT
>ML777478.1:244898-258884 GCA_009831015.1 Picea engelmannii
AAATCTGCCATCCCAACAACGGTTAACCGCAATATAAGGGTATTTTGCTGGGTCTGAATCAACCCAGATCGATAGATGGAGCTGTTGGGTAAACTCCTCTTCTGGATGCTTTTTCTGGAAGAAATTTGCCCTGAATCTAGCCGTGAAAATCTCAATCCCTGAAATCTGCCATCCCCACAACGGTTAACCGCAATGTAAGGGTATTTTGTTGGGTTTGAATCAACCAAGATCGATAGATGGAGGTTTTGGCTTAATTGGTTAGTGCATCGCATTTAAGGCTTTGCCTTAACTTTCGAAGTCATAAGTTCAATTGTATTTGAGCAACCAATAGCTGCAATTTCAGCAATTTCTGATTCACCGGATTCCAACTGCAATTTCAGCAATTTCTGATTCACCGGATTCCAGGGAGGCCACAGAAATGGGGTGATTTGAGTGCCAGGTATGCTATACCCATTAAAAAATGCTTTCTAGTGAATCATGCCTGCATTCTGTGGCAGGTCGTCAGGGTCCCCTTGTAGCGTGGGCATCCATCATGTGTAGGCTCTGGGTCTGTAATATTGGGTTCCTTCCCATCATTTCCTTGTTCTAGATCTGGAGGCTATACTGCCTCACAGATGGCTAAGGCCAACCAAGAGTAATTTCATTCTACTGTGGAGGGTCTGGGGGTTGGGGCAACTTTTTCTTCGATCTCTCACTGCCCGTCTATCTTGATGGCGAGCACGACCTTCAGAGCACTGGGACTGGCGAGAGCAGGCGGAGAGGGCCGGCAAATGTATCCTTCTTATTCAACTTTATGATGTTAAATGTGACGTAAAGGGAGCAACATTTTTCAGTGGCTTTAATTTAGTCAAAGTGGGTTAAATTTCAAATTTTGAAGTTTATAATTTAGTATTATTTTAATTTTAAATCATTATTTTATCAATTTTCAAATCTAATTAATAATATAAAAAACATTAAAAAGTTTACCTTTTTTTATTTTATTTTACAATTTATATAATTTAATCTTATTTAGTTTTAAATCATTATTTTTATTATGAATTTTCAAATTCACCAAAGGCAGGGACTATCGTTGCCTTGCAACACTTGTTTACTTCGAGGCGTAACGTAGTCAACATCGAATCCATCACTTACACCCTGGAGCTCGAGGAGTATAAAATCATAATAGTCATTCCTTACCGGAAATTTTTATTGCGCAAGAAGTAATGACGAAAAAATTATTATTGCGCAAGAAGTAATGACGAAAAAATTATTTATTACATTTAAAAAAAACCATGGTGCGACATAGATCTAACCACTTGCATAACTGTGCACAACGTTAATCGACGCGTGACATCAAATATTAACATCATCTATCTTATTCATGTCGCGCGGGGGTCAATGCACACAATTTCAATCGCACACGCTATTATCTCAAGGCGTGAGATAGCATCAATACAATTTAATTATCTAAATAATGAAAGGTAACCTTAACTGTAAAGCAATAAAACCACCTTACTATAAGTAGGCTTTCACAGCCTCGAGACACCACACTAAGTTTTGGTACCATTGAGATCATGTTATCATTCATAGTTATAATTATACTAAGGCTTCCCATCGATAAATTAATGCATTGAATGAGTTATCACGATCCTAATTACCCTTATAACATTAATGATTAAACAACGATTGGATAAAGTTGACCATTAATGAAATATTGTTGTTGAAAGTATTTACCATCTTAATCATCTTTAAGTAATCCAACTTAATTGATTTTTAATAACTAACCTTGACCACCCCAACTTATGGTATAAAAATAATAAATAAAGTTCACTTAACTGAAACAAATCGGAAGACCCTGAAATCTTTAAATAGGGAAAGATTCCCTTGGAAAAATTAACGGAGAAAATGTTATTGCAAATATTATCCCATTTTATAGAATTCACATGTAGAAAGAAATTATTAAAAACTTATTAAACCTCACCTTTCTTCCATAATGGAACCAATATGAGACCACCAAGCAACCTATGTATTCAAACAGAGTCCCTTGGTAAAAACAAGTTCCGAGTATCCACTCGCGGAGTAAAACAGAGGATGCAGGAGTATACTTGGGTAGTAAAAGTAGGGATGTAACCTCTCCCAAATTGCGAGGATGGGAAATAAAGGCCAGGTTTTCCCACGTGATTCTGAGAGAAAATCAAGGAGAGGAAATCACCCCAAGGGAATGAGTCTAGACGTAATCCCATCAATTTCGGACTGAAAAATACAGTGGTGAACATAGATTAATAACGCAAAGTAATAATGATGCTCACCATGCAAAACATTGGGCAAGGAGTGGACTCGCTAAGCCTTGGCTCTCGGGTGAAGAGGATGGTCCACGGGTTGTGTTGGGCGAAGGATGAGGATGGTCCACGGGTTGTGTTGGGTGAAGGTCAAGACACACTACATGCTCCAAGGGTGCCACTTGCCTCTTGACTGAATTTGGTAGATGTCAAACCCCTGGAGTCAATACTCTATTAGGTGATCTTGTGGGAGACTAAGGGCCTCTAAGGAATAAGGACCCTTCCTTATTGTGCTCCCCTTACAATCATCATTAGTGACTTTCACAGTCTGCCCTCATGATATCACGGGTCTCTCGAACTAGGCAATCGTTAACCTATAGTTCAAGCCACGACGAGAGTGCTAGTAGGATGTGGCAGGGTTGCTACCATGCCTCTCCCTCAATGTCTCTAGTTGTCATGTGTGACCCCTTTACTCCAAATGTGAGTCTGGTCGGAAAGTTATCATCAACCTTCATCCATCAACGAATCATGTCAGTAATAATAATCAACATCATAATATATAATCATATGTACATATGTCACATCAACAACATTTAAACCCCAACAATCCACTCCCTGACTCAATCTGGAGTCCAAGGGGTTTCATCAATGCCTTAGCATCCTCAATGTCCAGATTCCTGCACACTCAGGAGAACCCAGTCGATAGCACCTGCCTATGTAAATACAACAAAATAAAATATCATCAAATCCACAGTATCTCATAATCATAATCAAAACAACCAATAGTATAATGACCCGGATCACTTGCACACAAGTGTCCTCAAAGAATAAGTTTGCTCAGTGTGCGCAAGATCGGGATATTACATACAACCCCTTTTGTTTTAAACTTTGCCCCGAAGTCTCACATTATGTAAGTGTCGAAATAAAGTGTATCACAATATCATATGCCTAACTATGAAACAAAAATGGGAACGGTTGATGCATATCATATGAGTCCTCCCAGGTCGTCAAGTGTGGACTATAGTTGTCCCACTAGACCTTGACCTGATCTACTGTTCGACTCCATAGCCATTGAATGTGATGGTCTAGAATGCAGATTGGCTCCGCTGTGAGCGCACCCTTGCCCAACATTCGCAAAGAACTCAATTCAAACACATGAATAGGATCATTGACCTAAAGTCGTACACATATACAAGATAAACATCGCGCAACACCTTAGGAACGAGGCACGACTAGCCATTAGGCCTTTCATAATTATGGTCGATGTGATGCACATCGAAAAACCCTTTTGTTGATCATGCGCTTCTTGTGTCCCCTTTTGTATCATTTATATTTGTTCTTTCAAATATTGGATCGCTTCTGGTCCTACGAGGACCCCATCCTCGAGTTGATCCCAACTCAAAGGCGTCTGACACGGTCGCCCATAAAGAACTCAAATGGCCCCATATCAATGGTGCTTTGATAGTTGTTGTCATATGCAAACTTGGCCAATGACCAGAACTAATCCCAATGTTTTTGTTGGTCCAACACACACATACTCAACAGAACCTTCCCAAATTGGTTCATTCCTTCGGTCAACATGTCTATATCAAGGACATGCTATACTAAAGTTTAGTGGTGTTCCCAAGGCCTCTTGGGAGACTCATCCAAAATCATCTTGCAAACGTCGAATCCCTTATTAGATATGATTCCTTTGGTAAGTATAACAGTCTCAAATCTTGCTGATATAAACTCTAGCTATACCTCACGCCTGATGCGTTGTACACACAGGGACAACATGTGAACTCTTCATCAGAGTGTCAATTGTCACGACAATCGAGTCGTGCCTCCTTGTCGTTAATGATAGTACCAACAATAAATTCCCTTGAAATGACTTCCCATTTCGATTCCATCAAAAGTATTTGGTTGTAGTAATCCTATCGGATATCTATGTCCAACCTTCACCTGACGACCTTATAGAGATATCGCCACGCAATTGACAATGTCCACTTTTACCTCTTCCAGAAGAATAAGGGCTTAAGGTCTTTCCTCATCTTCCTAACTCCTGGATGAGCCATGTATACTGCTCTATGAACTTCGCATAATATCAAAACTTCTCACTTCGTCGTTGGGATGTAAATAAATCCAGTTATTATCTCAATTACCCATCGTTGTCCACAATATATCTCTCAATTTGGTAACAACATGTTGTCCTTCCCGAAAACAAATTCCTTAACCTCTTTATACTAGTCAACGTCGTGTTGTAGTTAGAATCCTTTCACGTAGATTCGTTGAAGAGGAATCATTGAAATTATGTGTGGTCTCTGACTCCATGCATCATCCACTCTGTTCATTGTTCCTTTTAAGTAGGAAATCTCAAAATCGTAATTGATAAGCAGTTCTAACCAACTCCTTTGACACGCGTTCAAGTCCCCTTGCGTAAAAACTTGATGTAAACCACAATGGTCCGTTTTTAGTTTGAATTTACGTCCAGTCGGGTAGTGTCTCCACACTCTTAGAGCATACACAATGAAAAAAAAAAAAAAATCCAAGTCGTGTGTCGCGTAGTTCTCGTCATGCTTTCTTAACCTTCTCGAGATGGAAGCGATCACTTGATCGTCTTGCATCAAGACTCCTCCAAGCCTTCCTTGGATGCGTTAACACATACCAAGAATTCCTCGTCCATGTCAGTGACTTTTAGTATCTTCGATGTCGTCAACAACTCATTAATCCTTCAAAATGATTCCGCGCATTCTTAGTCCACACAAACTTCTTGTTCTTCCTCTGCAATTTCGTAATCATATTGATGTCTTCGAAAAACCTTCGATGAACCCTTGATAATATCCCTCTAAACCCATGAAGTTGCATACTTCATGTACGTTTTTCGGCACAGGACATTCCATAATAGCCTCTACCTTTGCTAGATCCATAATTATTCCTTCGTCGGAGATAACATTCCCTAAGAAAAGAATCCTTAATAGCTTTGCGTCCACTTCCCATCATTTGTTATCTCGCAACGCTGTAGTACTAAGCAGAAATGTTCATCTTGATCTTCCGTCATCTAAGAAAATATCAAAATGTCGTAAAGGAGTACTTGACAATAGTCAAGTAGAGTCTCCATGACCCATCCTTCTTCCGTGTGATATTAACAGGAGCACTCCAAGGCGATACACTTGGACATATAAGTCCTAGGTCCAACAACTCCTTCAGTTGCAATTTCAACTCTTGTAACTCGAGGGTCGACATTTGATAAGGCTTTATTGCCATCGGTTCAGTTCTAGGTTTTAGGTCGATGGTAATTTCCATCTTGACTTCAGGTGGCACACCTAGTAATTATTATGGGAATCACGTCCTCAACTCTCATACTACGGGAAGGTCATATAATCCTTCTTCCAATCCATTGACGTTCGGTGCTAAGTATGCATATAAATTGCATCCTTTAGTGTTCTCTCTTGTAGTTTTAGGGGAATAAATGAACCTCGAGGACACACCCCATTTTATTCCTACTATCACACTTCTCTGTCCTTCATTGTCGGTCCAACTCAATCGCCTCATCTTACCGTTGAGTATCGCATCATGCGATTCCCACTAGTCCTCACTGATCATGTCATCATAAGATCTTAAGATCATGACGTAGGTCCTACTTTTTACCTAATCCCAGGTTAAAGCGATAGTTCATACCCCTTCAATGCGGTAATAGAATTAGATCTCTTTGTAGCACCGGGGTCTAACAAATATTAAAATTTCGTTGGTGATGGAACTTGGTGCCTCGAGTACAATGGACTGGTATTCGGCCTGGCGGTTATTTACCATGGTCATGAATCCTATGGGACTTGCCCATCTCCACCATGGTAGTGTGTCCTGTTGACTCGACTTATCTGGCCCTTTCAACTAGACAATATTGCTGGTAAGGTGACCTTCCACATGTCCATTTCCCACCTCCGGTACAGTATTCCCAGCCTCAAAATAGAATTTTTTGGCACACCAGCCTAAGATCCTGGTATGTTCTGCTAACAAGCCTAAATGACGGTTGCTAGCGATGTTGTTGCGGATGTGGTGGTCCCCTGTAGGGAGACCTCTGTTGAGGAACATATTGTCAAGGTGTCGTGAAAAAGGGTCCTATAGATGTATCTTGATACCAAGAGGTCTGGTTTGGATGATGTCTGATGCCGCTGTGCACCAGATAATGTAGACGGTCTTCTAGGAGTCCTGCCCAGACTCCCATGGCCAAATATTCTTCATCTAAGAGGCCTATTGGAATGCCTCGTGCAATGTCTGAGGAATTTAGATCCTCATATTCTCATGAAATATTTAGTTAAGTCCGGTCACGAACTTGTTGATGTCCAACTTCTCTGTGTTCAGATGCACGACATACTAAAGTAGCTCAGTAAATCTGGTCTCATAATTCGACACCATACGACCATCTTGTCATAAGGTCTTGCACTCATCGAGTTGGAGTTGAATGAAATCCTCTAGGAATTACTTCCCCGAACCATTCCTCGAACCGTTCCCCTAACATGGCTTTGACAACCATGTTTAGTTGAGGTAGGAGCATCTTCCTTTAGATAAGAGCGCTCCCCTATTGTTGAAGATCACCTATGCAAACCTTCGTGCTGGAGGTCGAAATCACAATGCGCGAAGCTCATTGACTTGCTCTCTAGCCATGCCTCGGCAGTTGAGTCATCCATGGCACTCATGAAATCAATAACTTAATATTCTAACATTCTCATCGAAGGAAACCAGTACTAGTTGGGATGCGCAGTGAACCCACAGGGGTACAGGCTCTCTGACCTTACCTTAGTACAAACAGATAGTCAAGGCTTCTGACATTTCCCTAGAAGGACCTTGTTAGACCATCACTTCATCCCAGACGACAATCCGCTCATGCTCAAGACTTGTCTTCCCTTTGGGGGTTGGACACTTCTGGCGCGAGGACTAGTGCAAGCGTCGTGCCCCTTCCCCAGGCACCAAGTCATCTACCTCAACGATGTCCCCTAACCATGATTACTGTATGGACAATTTAAAATTTTAATTAGTGTTAGGTTATTACTCAAGGATTTATTGCAATGGAAAGCATGGCGATCCGTAGTCGCAAGGTTGAACCCGCTCTGATACCACATGTAATGACCCCTCCATTACGACCAACAAACGACACAATTTTTTTTTTCTTTTAAGGCTGTGTTAGGAAAAATTAAACATCAGAATAAATAGTCAACATCGTCGACACATCATCCATATAATTTCAACACCATTATCATTAATTCTAATGTGCGAGAAAGAATGGTGAAGCAATCCTACGCCACTAAATTAAGGCGCGCACGTAACTACTTATTTAACCAGTCAAACATCATTAAAAAAAATCCTAGCACAAGCAAGCTAACCACTTAAAATTCATCCTTCATGTGACGACACAAGATAAGACATAAAATAATCAACTATGTCTTATTTTCAAGGTGCAAGGCCTTCAATAGTTAATTCGAAGCGCAAGGCCCAGTCACCACACGGTCATCCGTCATTCAAATTTTCATTAGGCGCTAGAATAATAAGGTCTAAGAACGTCATTTAATACATGAAATCCATTGCGCCAACGGTCTACAATCTAAACCCCATCATTAATACATAAAATCCGGTTGCGCCAAGATCTAGGATCAAGCCATCGTACTTTTGGAAAAACTTATGGTATAACAATAATAAATAAAGTTCACTTATCTGACATAAATCAGAAGACCCTGAAATCTTTAAATAGGTAAAGATTCCCTTGGAAAAATTAACAGAAAAATTTATTGCAAATATTATACCATTTTATAGAATTCACATGCAGAAAGAAATTATTAAAAACTTATTAAACCTCACCTTTCTTCCATAATGGAACCAATATGCGACTGCCAAGCAACCTCCGTAATCAAACGAAGTCCCTGGGTAAAAACAAGTTCTGAGGATCCACCCGCGGAGTAAAAAGGGGGACGCAGGAGTAAACTTGGATAGTAAAAGTAGAGATGTAACCTCTCCCAAAATGCGAGGAAGGGAAATAAAGGCCAAGGTTTCCCACGCGATTCTAAGAGAAAATCAAGGAGAGGAAATCGCCCCAAGGGAAAGAGTCTAGGTGTAATCCCATCAAACTCGGACTGAAAAATACAGTGGTGAACGCAGAGTAATAACGCTTCTCACCATGCAAAACTTTGGGCAAGGGGTGGACTCACTGAGCCCTGGCTCCTAGACGAAGAGGATGGTCCACGGGTTGTACTGGGCAAAGGACGAGGACGCTGAGGCACAGAGGCGTTTTTGGGAAAATCATGAGCCACCACGTAGAGAGGCTCGAGATCAAGGCTGGGCGAATTTTGTTTTCTTCCCAACGTAGGGTTGACTTCCTTAGAAGTAGAGGAGCTAAGAAAACACTCCTGAAAACAGTGATTTGCCACAAGATCCCTCTACAGCCCAAATCGAACCCTATGACATAATGCGTTGAACGATTCCTCCACTACGGGAAACATGTTCATAAAAAAGTAATCGTTAAAGTAAATCTCTACTTTCCCCACCCAAGTCTTCCGCTTGCATTGAATGGTGACTTCTAGCGCTTGCTTGGGTTCTCAAGGAGAAGGATGGCTACAAGAAGTGGCTGGTAGGGTGGCAATCCTCCGAAATGAATCTTAAAAGGAACCACAAGAGCGAAACACAACACCAACAAGTTTCAACGAACAAGTCTGAACTTAGAATAATGACATATCCCTCCACACAGATATTATTATTAATATTTCTATAAGGAAAGAGAGTTAACACCTTCATTGAGAATACACCGCTCTTATTGTCTTCTCTTCTCCGTTATCACTAGAACATGTGTCTAGGTTTTCATTATCAGCCAACGCTGATGTAATGCTCTGAAAAAATACACTTTGTTGGGTCACCATAATCCCATTTTGTATGAGCATGAAGTTTACAGGAACTTAATAAAATGGGCTGACTTCCTAAGAGGAAGGAAGAGAACCGATTTGCAAGACACATGGGTTCTCCCTGTGTAGTAATCAACTGAGAACGAATGCCCGAAGTTAAACTCACTCAACATTAGCATAGGATCATGCCAAAACATAGATCATGAGGTAAAAACGTGAGGTTAATCTACCCAACATTGACATAGAAAACTTGCCAAATTACCGAGATCGGAAGGGGAAAATCGCTGAGTGCAAGTGGTAAAAAGATGGGCGAAATCCAAGTGCATTCGCAGTGAAGAATACAACAAAAATACGCAGAGAAAATAAAATGTTTAGTGAACTAGAGAGACCTCTCCAAATCATTGTGTGGAAGCGCGAGTTTGCAGAGAATGAATCACAATAATCATAGAGACTAAGGAGGGAAGAAACACCCAAGAGAGAATTCCTTGTTGTGCAAAGAAATGATCCTACATTTATTATACATGCATAGGAAAGCAGGGCATTTGAATCTAAATCTTTAACACCGGAGTGAAAGACAGTTGATTCGGGCCCTGACCAACTGCTCAGGCACGAAATAATATATTAAAGGATAAAGGAACATGAGATAAAAACACAATTTCTCCTTGTATTAAAAACAATAAAAAAAACACAGAGAAGTCAATTACATTCAGAGTTGGATTCACCATTGGAAATCAAATCAAAAGTACAGTGAATATAAGGTTGGGATAGCTTTGAATTCGTTGTTCATAAAACGCTGGGCTTTTCAAGACAAATTCGTTGAAAGAAAAATGAAATCTCTAGATAGTATTACGCTGAATAAAACATAAACCTTAACACAATAGAAAGACCTTAACTGAAGGCGTAGGAACATAATTTAACTACCCTTCAACCAAATTCACAAGCGTAAATTGTCAGGACAAAAAATTAACTAAAATTTTAACATAGTGACGCACGCGTGCTTCGATGTTAGAGAGATGCATATACAGGAAAATTAGCTACCATTCAATACAAATATACACATGTGTACCATAGCCAAATGTGAATGCTTCAAGGTCATTGTCTCGCATGCGCTTCGTCCAACTCTCGCTTGCCAACCGATGTGACCTCATCGGTACCTCCCAGCCAACGCTAGGAGTACTCTTCTTTCCCCTGAGCCCCTTGAGTCGCAAAGGGGCCACGCACACAATACCAGAGAATTCTATCACCTAGCTCGCCTCGCAAGGTCGAGTTACCACTCATTACCCGAGCTGGGTATCCCAACTCCCACAAGTGAAAACTCAGTCAAGATAAAATTTTGACAATGTAACGTTACACAAATCAAATGTGTCCACGCTCCTCCTCCACCATCCTTTTTATATATTTTTCTTAGTCATTAGTTTCCCAAAACCCTCATTAGATTTCTTTTTCATTTAATTAATTTAAAAAAACCTCCTTCATGCACATGTCGCCTGATCCCCTAGATGCACCAGAAAATCATTTTATTAATTAATTAAAATTTTCTATTTCCCTCACCCACTTAAGAGCGTTCCTAAAAACGCTCCTCGGTGTCCCATTATTCCCTTACAATTCTTAAATGACTTATGATTTACTTAATTCCTAGTGGAGTTCATAAATAGAAAGTTCCATAGGCTAGATTCCTTACTAAGTTAGACATTCCCCTTTCTCTTTAAGTTTTCCGTTTTCTTTAAGTTTCCCTTTTTCCTTGGGTTTCCCTCTTTTCTTTAAGTTTTCTTTTTTTTTAAGGTTTCCCCTTTTTATATCTAAGTTCAGAATTAGCAGGTTTAGACAAAACAACCAAATACCCCTTTTATTAATTAAACCCTTATTAAAATTTCCACTTTAATTATTAATGCTTGAATTTTCTTTACCCCCTTCTTGTTATATGTCTAATTAGTTTCTTTTGTTCTAAGGTTATACTCAGACCTAGGTTTTCAATTCACTAGGCTTGGCAATAGTTCTTAAGGGATAAATTTGTTATTAAAATTTACTTATCACATCATTCATTTTAAGGTTGACCAGGTCCTAAGGAGGCATAGTTCTCTAGGCATTAGGTTTATTAATATTACCACTGTTAAAATTGCGGTGTGCCCTTCAGGACGCACTACGTGCTCCAAGGGTGCCACTCACCTCTTGACTGAATTTGGTAGACATCAAACCCCTGGAATCAATACTTTGTCAGGTGATCTTGTGGGAGACTAAGGGCCTCTAAGGAATAAGGACCTTGCCTTATTGCGTGCCCCTTAGAATCATTGTGAGCGACTGTCATAATTTACCCTCATGGCATTGTGGGTCTCTCGAACTAGGCAATCGTTAACCCATAGTTCGAGCCACGGCGGGAGTGCTAGTAGGATATGGCAGGGTTGTTTCCACGCCTCTCCCTCAATGTCTCTGGTTTTCGTGTGTGACCCATTTACTCCAAATGTGAGTCTGGTCGGCAAGCTATCATCAGCCTGCATCCATCAACGAATCATGTCAACAATAATAATCAACATCATAATATCTAATCATATGTACATATGTCACATCAACAACATTTAAACCCTAACAATCCACTCCCTAACTCAATCCAGAGTCCAAGGGGTTTCATCTATGCCTCAACATCCTCAACGTCCAGAGTCCTGCACACTAAGGAGAATCCAGTCAATAGCACCTGTCTATGTAAATACAACAAAATAACATATCTATAACATCCCGCTCTGGCGCACTGAGAAAACTTATTCTTTGAGGACACTTGCTCGCAAGTGATCCAGACTATTATGATATTGAAACATTTGTCCTTGATTATGATGCGTTATGATAGATGACATGATGTTTTACTGCATTGACATAGATAGGTGCTATTGACTCGATTTTACTGAGTGTGCAGGGTTTTGGACCTTGAGGATGCAGAGGCATCGACGGAACCCCTTGGACTCTGGATCGAGTCAGGGAGTGTGCTATTGGGGTTTGATGGTTTTACTGTGATTTTAGTACGTTTTATTAGATGATGTGATGTGAACATGTTCTGACATGATTGTTGATGATGCAAGCTGACGATAGCTTGCCGACCAGACTCACATATGGAGTAAAGGGGCCACACACATGACTACCAGAGAGGTTGAGGGAGAGGTGTGGACAACAGCCCTGCCACAGCCTGCTAGCACTCCCTTCGTGGCTCGAACTGTAGGTTAACGATTACCTAGTTCGAGAGGACCCACGATGTCGCGAGGGAAGACTACGACAGTCGCTTGCAATGATTCTAAGGGGCGCGCAATAAGGTGGGGGCCTTATTCCTCAGAAGCCCTTAGTCTCCCACAAGTTCACCTGGCGGAGTATTGACTCCAGGGGTTATTGATGTCTACCGATCAGACAAGAGGCGAGTGGCACCCTTGGAGCACGTGGTGCATCCTGAAGGGCACGTCGCGCAAAAGAAACACAAGAGGCAAGTGGCACCCTTGGAGCACATGGTGCATGCTGAAGAGCACGTCGCGCAAAAGAAACAAACGAGGCAAGTGACACCCTTGGAGCACGTGGTGCGTCCTAAAGGGCACGTCACATTGATGATGAGGAAGGAACAAACCTAGATGGCCCTAAGACATTTAACACATTAAGAATTTCTTAAACAACTTCCCTAATTAAACGTCGCCTAGTTCAGAATCTAAGTCCTGAGTCTAAAACTTCTCTAGGGGTCAAATGTTGTCTAACCTTAAGAAAATACCCTATAAAAAAAAAAATTAACTAAAAACCACTTAAGTAATAGTTTTAGTCTTCATAAAATTTTTGGGGTAAAATGAAGAGAGTAAGAATTTAATTAAAATCAGTGGAATTAAAATTGTAAAGAAGAATTTAATTGTTTAACTTGTGAAAGTGTAAAAGGTATTAAATTATTAATAAAAAAGAAAAGAGGTTAATTGTGCGACTGCCATTTTGGCTCTAATAAAAAGGGGAAAGAAGGGAATAATAAAATTTAAGAAACTAAGGAATGGAGGAAACATAATAAAGGAAAGAAGGGAACTTATGGTAAAAAGCGAGGTCAACTTAGTAAAGAATCTGCAATAAAGAACCTTCTAAATTGAACTCATTTAGCAACATCATTTAGGGAAARTATTTAAACCTGTAARGGAATCTAGGAACACCTAGGAGTAAATTTATGAGMAACTCTAGGTGGGTGAGGGAAATGAAACAAWTATTAATTTAAAGAAAATATTTATTGGAGGAAAGTGGGGGATGGACGACACTTGTACGAAGGAGAATTATTAGAAGATTTTTATTAAAACTTAAATTAAATGAGATTTAGGGAAAGTTTGGAAGTTCTAAAACTCTATAAAAGAGAGGAAGGAGGAGGAAGTAGGGGATCAGCTGTTAGCGTAACGTTACGCTACTGGATTTGTGACTTGACTGATTACTTGTGGGGAGTTGGGATTTCCCAGCTCAGATAGTAGTGGTAGCTCGACCTTGCGAGACGAGCTGATAGCTAGACGTACCATCTGGATATTGTGTGGCCCCTTTGCGGCTCAGGGGGCTAAGGGGGAAGCAGAGTACCCCTAGCATTGGCTGGGAGGTACCGGTGTAGTCTCGATGATCAGTGAGCAGGATTGCACGGAGCACGCGGACGTTACCCAGAGCGGGCGATCAAGCAACGATATGTTTTTCATTTTTCATGATAGAAGGTATTAGGACCTTGGCCCTCTCTTAATGTTATCAACATTTTTATATTGGCTTGTGAGATGAAAACTGCTTGGCTTAAATCTGCGTGGTTCTGGTTGACAGACTAGTTTATTTTTTCCCGTGTTGTTGAGGTGCCTTGAAAAAAATTAAAAATGAGATATATATATATATATATA
>ML777478.1:307143-319180 GCA_009831015.1 Picea engelmannii
AAAAATCAATTCACAAATTAACATCAATTAGACGATGTTTATTGAGGGAAAAAGACAATAAACAAGACAAATTTCACCAATTTTAATTGATTTTCAATGTTAACAATGTTTTTTTTCAACAAACATCAGATTTTGACCCCAAATGTAGTAGTGAGGAGACTCTATTTAAAGTGTAATATATCCCATGTACAAATAATCGAAGCAATAGCATAAATCCACAATGTTGTGAAATAATAGTCTCCCCTCAAAAGACATAGAATATGGCATAATCATGTTGAAGGTGAAAGTTACTCAACAAGCTATAAGAGTCAATGATCAACAAGAATATTGCAATCACACAAACCAAGACCGTGACCAATCCTTTGACATGGTCAAGGGGCTCACTAAGTTCTCCAAACACCACATGCAATAAGATGGAATTTCCATCACAAATTCACATGTGTCGGAGAAAGGACCAAATAGAGGTTGCCATAAAAAAACCTATCCAAAATAGACCATTGCTACAATCAATCAGTCAAAATAGGGAAAATTATGACCAAGTCCACTGCATGTCAGATATAATTAGAATTAAAACTGATAGTTTCAATATTTACATGTAGATCACTCAATATTGTTGTCTAATGATGCATATGGCTTATTCAACTCACTTTTCCAAAACAACAAATTATGTAGCATCTATAGGATTTTGGATATCACCATTAACTAACCAACACATTATGTTTTTACCCTTGAGCATATCAACCATCTTTCTTTTCCAATACAACTAAGGCACATTTCTATGTTTAGATTTCATTGCAAGAAAACTAAAAAACAATCATAGAAAACCAAATATGCCAAATTTGATAGCACCAATTTAAAGTATGGAAAAAATTAATTTAAAAAAAAATCACCTCAAATGGATGTGCATCACAAAGTTTTAGCCTTAAAAAATAGTAATAATCTTCAAACTAAAGTTTAAGGAATAAAACAATTAAATATAGAAGAAATCAAAATAAGGACACTCCTTAATTTTTCATGTAGAATCTAGAAATGGTCTTTACCATATGAGTTATGGTTTGTCAAAAAATTTAGCCACAACACTAAGAGAAATATTTTACCAACTAATCTCCTATGAGTATGTATTATAAACATAATAATTGAGTATGTATTATAAACATAATAATTGTAGTAGTAAAACCTCTACATTGTGTAGAGGAAGGAAACATTCGCTATGAAATATGAATCACTATTATTCTCCAAATCTTCCAAAACTTCAAGATTGGTCAATATATAAGCATCACTAACTAGTGAGAAAACCACTTAACATAACAAATGTGGGATAAATAAAATCTCACCTACCAAGTATATATTAAGGAACAAAGAGCCACATAAATACTTATTGTAAGTAAAAAAAGCTGAGTGGTCCTAATAAAACAAATATTCCTTTAAATTTGAAAATAAACAAACTCAATTAAATCAAGAGTCTCAATTTTGATGATGTCTTTCTATTAAAAATTTTCCAATTTTAATGAAATATGTGTTATAAGTCTATTGATACTATATTACATGTACATTAATTTCCCACCATTTATGATCTTAATTTTTTACATATGCCATCATCGAATACTAAGTACATCCATAGATACAACATTAGACAATGTTACTACATATTCTAAAAAAAAAAACTCATTACATTTACGAGCTTACTGTAACACCATTGACATTTTCACCACTTATTTCCAAATTAATTTTAACATCTTTTAAATTAATTATTTAAAGACATTTTATTTATTTTCTTTTCTTTATTTTAAATCTATATTTAATTAATTGATTTATCAATAATCAATCAACTATTTTAAACGTACATTTTATTCTCTAATTATAATTAATTTTTTTTTGGTAAAAAAAATATCTATAAAAATGCAAATTTCTATAATGTAGGGATTAAATTTTATAGGATTGAATTTAGATTTAAATAATCAAATCATTTTTAAAGAAAGTAAAAGAAAAATCCTTTAACCAAATTCTTTAAAGCTTCTTAAAAGAGATATAAATATATTTCAATTTATTTATTTTATTTATTACTTATCTAATAAAATCTCTTTAACAAAAATAAAGAGGTCAAATATTAAAACAATCTAACAGGAAAAAAGAAAAAAAAATTCACTTATTATGGCTTAATATAGAAAATTATTTTGAAAAGTTAGAAAAAATCGTAACACCCAAAATATCACAAAAAATCCTAGTAATTATAGTATATCCTTTGGATACAATATGCAAAGGAAAATCAATGACAAGGAGACCTCTAAGTTCAACACTTTTAAAAGTAGTAGAAGAATTATAAAATGTCGCCACTTTAAATTATTGGTACTTCATTGTGATGCATTCCAAGAATCGAGTATTGAATGTATTTAAAGATATCGTTATTGAGTACAACCAACTTTTATGATAAGGTGTTTCAAATATTTTTTTTTAATTTAAAGTTTTATTTATAAACTTTCGTTATCATTATTTTATGTTTGTGTTTAAATAGTAAAAAAATATCAATAATTTTTATTTGTTGTAGTAAATTTCTTTCATAATTTATTTATTTTTAATTGATTTTATATGTATATATTTATGTATCAATTAGTATCAAATTTAATTTTTTTAATTTTTTTTAGGTTTATATATAAAAAAAAAATTGATAAATTATTATATGTAAAATTCAAATTATTAATTTTTATTAAATTTATATAATGGTTTGAGAGATGAGTCAATTTTCTAAATTAATTACTTAAAATTTATTGTTGTGGTGAAAATATTCAAATATAGATATGAAATAACTTTTGATACAAGTTTTTTTCTTCGAAAAAAACATAATTTCTATTTCACTCAAGAAAGAGTTAGAATCCATAGGCAACCATGGTGCAAAGTAAAAAGAGTTGTTGTTTAAAGTACCAAAACAATTTCAAACATAAATTGTGACAAATCACATAACCACATCTATCCTTAAATTCGAAATCATACCAAAATTTATCCATGAACATCCAGTCACTCAAAGAATTACATCTTCTCAAATGGAGATAACCTCGTCATCTAGGAATTCCTCCAGAGTCAAGTGGAACGCTGACAAATCTAGAGCTTCATTTGAGAGTCTATTTGTTGATGTGTTCAATTCGTGAAAAATATGGTGAAACCTTATGGAAGAAAACATTGTTTAAATAATATTTAACCTCTGACCCAACCCCTAAATATTAGTATTTTCAATATAAGAGATCCCAGACATCTAATCAATAGAAAACTTGGAATCATTGAATACCTGAAACTCAAGAATATTCTAAATCTTTGATATGGTTAACATAGTATAAACATGAGGGGAAAAAGGAGTGGGGGGGATCATCTATGATCTCGATGGAAACGAATTGACAAAATATGAATGGGGATTAGGAAAAATGTCCAACAACCAAGCATAAGCTCTAGCAGTTTATATTGGAATAAAACTCATTACAGAAAGCCGAGAAGAAAAAATCACAGTGATTGGTTGATCTGGATTTTATGAGCAAAATGAACTGAATACAGATTACTAAAAGATGCTTAACACAGAATAACAGAGATACAGTAAAACTGGTTTTCTATTCAATAAGAAAATAAGTTGAAACTGTAAAATGCAGCGGAAAACAAGTTTGTTGGAATGGTGGAAGATTATATCTGAGAAGAGATGTGATGGATGCACTCATTCACAAGAAGATGATTACAATGAGGCTCTAAAGGCCAAAAATAGTAAATTGCCAAAATTGCCAGAAAATTGTTTTGAGCGAGTTGGAAAAGGTGGGTGGCCATCGATATCCACCTGGATCAATCCTCCCTCCTTAGGAAGAAATGGTATCCATTGTGTTGAGTTCCCCCATTAGATGAGGAAATTTCTACTAAATTTGGCCCCGGGTGATCCACTTGCCTTGGTGTAGGAGTTGCCTTGCTTTGACAACTCGATAAAGTTGGATCATTTGTTGTCGAGTGCCCTTGATATGTGTGTCCACAATCTGATCACTAGATTCTTGTTGCATGTAGTCAGGGTTGAGCTTTGTTGGTGTCAACTGCTCTGTTATCTCTGACGTGTCTAATAATGGTGGGAAATATGGCCGAAGGAGAGCCATGTTAAAGACTGGGTGCAGGCCAAGGAAAGGGGGAATGTTGAGCTCAAAAGCATTGTCACCCATAGCCTTGGTGATGGTGTACGACCCATAACAGAGTGGGCGAAGCTT
The DNA here is from genome assembly GCA_009831015.1 of Picea engelmannii. Classification (NCBI taxonomy): domain Eukaryota; kingdom Viridiplantae; phylum Streptophyta; class Pinopsida; order Pinales; family Pinaceae; genus Picea; species Picea engelmannii. Next base: position 311,367 of record ML777478.1, read on the forward strand.
TCGATGGGGCCCTGTAAGGCGTTCTTTCCACAAGTGCAATCAAACTTTGTCTCCCACCTAAAAATTATGTGGCACATGATGTTGATCATGGCATTGTTTGTACTCTGCATTAGACTTATGTAGAATATCCTAGACCTATTAGCAGATGTGTTGGATCCGCTCAATGAACCAGGTGGCTTTTTCAGCTTCTAGTGGAACAGGAGACGAGTCGGTCGAGGTGGTCACCAGGGGTAGTGCAACATCCATGGGACCCAATGGTTGGAATACCAACCCCACCTAAAAGGGTTTGTGTCCAGTTGGGCTATGCAGGGCTCGGTTGTAGCTATGTTGTACATAGGGAAGACTCTCATCCCATGTGCGGGGGTGTTTTGAATTGTACATGCGCAGGATATGTACGATCATCTGATTGACAACCTCAATTTGGCCATCTATCTTGGGGTGGAAGGTAGTGGATTTGGTGAGCTTGGTATCTAGTAGTGACCAGAGGCTCGACTAGAATGTGTTGAGGAACCGACTATCACGGTCTGAGATAATGGTTTGTGGGATCCCAAAACGTACCCATACTTGTTCAAAGAAGAGATTGGAAGTGGCTTATGTTGTGATGTTCTTCTTCTAGGTGACTAGAATCATCATCTTGGAAAAGAAATCAACAACCATAAAAACATAGTCATTTCCTCTCTTGGTGGATGGAAGGCCCAACATGTAGTCCATTGAGATAGATTCCCACAGCCTGTTAGGAGTAGGCAGAAGGGTATACATGCCATGTTTCTTAGTGGTCGGTTTGGCAATAGCGCAGGCGGTGCAGGACCTGATATACTTGTTGACATCGTCTTGAAGTTTCAGCCAGTAGAAATGTTTCTGCAGCACTGCCACTATCTTTTCAATGCCAAAGTGTCTTTCCACCTGACTGTAGTGATCTTCCAAATCAAATTCACGCGTCTTCTTGATGGAATGTAGAGATGGCCCATAAGGCACAAGAACCCGTCTTGAAGATGGAAATTAGTGACCACTGAGTTGGCACCCAACATTTGGTAAGTGGTGGAGAAGTCAGGGTCTGTCTTGTAGAGTTGGGGCCATCCGGAGGTCTCGTGGTCACAAGAGTCTAGAACCATGGTGAGTTTCGCGACTGGAGGTCGACTGAGGAAATCAACAACTCGGTTGGTACTTCCTATTTTATACTTAATGTTGAGGTGGAACTGTTGTAAGTATGTGGACCACTTTTGATGGCAGTCATTTTGCAATTTACCTTGGGTCTACATGAACTATAGTCGCTTGTGATCAATGTGGATGATAGTCTCCTTCCCAAGAATGTAATGTCTCCACTGGCAGCATGCTTTCACAATGGAGTACATTTCTTTGTCGTAAGTAGGGTACTTACGGACAACATCTGATAGTGTCTAACTATGATATGACATAGGGTGGCCATGTTGAATGAGAATGACACCCACAACATAGTATGAAGCATCTATCTCGATATCAAAGGGATGTTGCAGGTCTGGTAATGCAAGTACTGAGGATGAGCATAAATGCTTCTTCAATTCATCGAAGGCTTGTTGATGGAATAGGCCCCACACAATTTTTTCCTTACCTCCACCCCTGGTTACTTGGCTGAGGGCCCATGCGATATGAGAAAATCCTAACACAAACCTGCGATAGAAATTGGCGAGGCCCAAGAAGCTCCGAAGTTCAGTGAGTGTGGTTGGGGTTGGCCAGTCACGGATGACATGGATCTTGGCTAGATTCACATGCACACCATGCTGATCAACATTCGGTGGCACCAATCCTAGCTTTACAATTTCCATATCTTCCACAAGTTGATGCAGTGTTTCCTCTTCCTTTAGTTCCCCATGGGGTAAGCTGATTGACATTGTTTGATTTGAATTCCCTAACTATGCTCCCTTTCTTTGTTTCAATACCATATTCCTCAACATGCTACAATATGCTTCTAAAGTGGCTATTTAGTGCTTTTGTTGTACTAGTGTGCCCATAATTAAAGCAATTTGAGAGACAACTTGGTGCTCATTATCATGCACTAAATTTTCTCTAAATTTGCGGTAACTAAGAAGAGAGAGGACCTATTGCACTAAATTTTCTATTCACGGTTCCTCAACACCATTTTTATTTCTTGCAGATCCCTAAGGCCCATAAAAGTAAAACAAGAGAAAGACACAGTCCTAAACAGAGAACCATAATTTATAAAACTTGATAATGTCAAAGAGAGAAAGAGAACCCCATTGAGATTTCTTACAAACAATGCTACTTCTTTCAAAATTTCCCAAGTTGGATTGAAACAATGGAAGCTAGAAATAATTGAACCCCTTAAGATGCCAAGCCATACATAGTCACAACCTAATATGCATAAGGATATGATAATAATAACATAGACCTATATAGACGAATAGGTCCTAGATTCCAAATTGAATGATCCTTTTGTTAGTAACAATTGTGGTATCGGGGCACAAAGGTACACAGGTCTGCGGGATTGCGATAAGTGCCCAAGCGTAGCACACAAAGAGATCCATTTCGGGCCCAGGTCAAGCGAGCGAGCGCTCTGATTTCAACGTCCAGGATGTATCCAAAGAATCAAATGAGCGGTGAGTGGGAAAACGCGATCAGCAAAGTTGCGCCAAGGTTAGCGCATGGATGGCGCCTGTAGCATGTTCGGGAATGGATGACAGCCGCTCATCCCAAAGGGAACGTGGAACGAGATCTGGTCACGTCGGCGTTTCGATGATCGGGATTTCATGGGGTGAGAGTTTCGTGTTGATCAATATCGCGAAACCCCGAACCCTGATAGCGCCGAAAGCATAGAAATTGGGGCCCGCGGTCTCACAAAGTGTTTTCAGGCATCCATCCAGAGGGGACATCTGGCGGCAAATAGAGCCATCTCGGTGCTTCACCTATCGCGACTTCAACACGCAAAGAGCATCTCTGTTATTTTTCTATGCGTGAGGTGCCGAGAAAGTCTCGGACCCGGGCCCACCGTGGCATCGGGTAAGTTCCAGACCATCAGATCTCAAAGGGACGCGTGGCACCAGATAGAGCCATCTCGACGCTTCACCTATCGCTATTTCAATTTATAGGAGCAGCTCCTTCCCATTCGCGAATGCCGACAGCACATTAGAAATCTGCACATGGTCACAGCCCATGGTCGCTTGGGGAAAGGAAAGAGCTATGTAAAGAAGGCCAAGGCGTCGATTTCAGTCACAGGGGGGATCATCGTGACATCCAAGCGCCATCAGGTCTGATCTCCATACTGTCTCTCGCCTGGAGTAAATGATGACAAGAGTGGGTGGTTGAAACCTCCTTTCATTTATTAAGTGAGGGGATGGAAGGTTTGGCGAGCCGTCTACTGATAGAGGTCCTGTTTGTCGATTTTATCAAAGAGGCCATATCGAAGTCTTCAGCTCAACAGAGAAGTCTGCGCACGCCAGCCCAGCACGTAATGGCTCAGCTACCCTCTTTGCAGGGGCCATGTGTAGTTAAGATGGCGCTTAAAGGAAGATATCAATACGAGTTTGACTGAAGGGACATCAAGCTGTGAGTCACTGGGCACGCCTCTGTTAGGCGAATTTTCCTGAGTATATAGGCTCAGTTTTTGTATTTTGTAAGCATCGATGGTTGAGCAAGACTCCCAGTTGTAAAATCTTTTATGAAAATTGTGTTCTGGTTATTTTCTGAACTCTTGAGACTTCTTGCCTGATGAATGTCAGTTTCTTTCATATCTCTGTGTATACTATGTTAGAGCAGCTTGGAATTGGAGGATCCAGTCGAGTTGCGACTGTTATAGGATGATGTATGTTGGATCACTGTAACAGTTGTGTTGTTCTAAACAGTCTCTGTGAATTTCTCAGCATTGAACGACTTGTAATTGGAGGATCCAGTCAAGTCTTCCCTTCAGTTTTTAGGCTCCATGGGGGATAGAGTCATCCCTGTCATGCTCTAAGGACTCATTTTGCAGTTCCAGTGCCTCTCTATTGGGCTATGGAGTCATTATTAGGATGCAAAAATAAAAATGAAAATGAACTAAGAAACAAAAAGGACAATATTTACAAACAAAGGAGCCATCTGAGACTCAAACAAAACATTTCTTCAGGAAATGCCCATTCACTAGGCTGCTGAAAACTTCTTCACCTTCCAAATCTCGCAACCTGTACGTGTTATTTGAGAAAGTCTCAGAGATTTTGAAAGGCCCAATCCATAGGGCTTCAAATTTGTTTTGTTTGCCCTTATCTTGTTTAGGAGCATCCCATTTCAGCACCAGGTCTCTTATCTGGAACCGCTCCTTCTTGGCCTTCTTATCGAAGACTTGCTTGATCTTTTGCTGATGGTCTTGAATCCTGTCCACTTTCTGCTCCCTAGCCTGCTGGACCTCTACTAGCTGATGAATTCTTCTGATCATGTCATTGGGCTCTTCTTGATAATCCTTGAAGAATTTCGCTACGGGAATGGCCACCTGAGAAGGGAAGACGGCTTAGTCTCCGTAGACTAACTGGAAAGGGGAGAGACCTATAGATCTCTTTGTAGTCACCCGATCAGCCCATAGGGCGAATTTCAGCTTTGAACTCCAAACCCTTTTGTTGTATTTCAACAACCTTTTGATGATCCTTATCAGGCTTTTGTTGGAGGATTCTGCTAGACCGTTTCCCTGTGGATAATATGGGGTGGAGTGAATCAATTTGATCCCAAACTGTTCACAGAACTTGGCTAGTGGTTCAGCCCCGAAAGCGGCTGCATTATCAGTGACAATCTTATTTGGGCAGCCGAACCTTGTGATGAGGTCCTCCAAGAATCCAATGATTACCTTGTGGGAAGCACTCCTGGTGGGGATAGCTTCAATCCACTTGGTAAAGAAATCTGTAGCAGTCAGGATCCACATGTGCTGCCCATTGGAGGCAGGGTGAATTTCTCCAATGAAATCTAGGCCCCACTGCTGGAAAGGCCTTGAAACCACCACCGGATTTAACGGCAGAGACCTGAGCTGCTTCTTTCCTGCAATTTTTTGACATTTGATGCAGGCTCTAACCATTTTTCAGAAATCAGTGAACACGGTAGGCCAGTAGTACCCAACCCTGAGGATTTTGTGGACTGTGGCTCTCCAGAAATGGTGCCCTCCACATAGGCCGCTGTGAAATTCATCCACAATCATCTCGACCTCTAGTGGACTCATGCATTTTAAAATCACCCCAGGGGGTCTTTCCAATATAACACTTGATCGATCAGGCAGTATCTGACTGCTTTGAGCTTCAGAGCTCTTGCTTTGCTTCTTTGTAGGCCGTTTGAAGGCCGCAACTCCTGTAGAAAGTATATGACATCCTTATACCAAGGACATCGAGCCAATGGGGGCTCCCTTTGATGGTCTATGTCAGGCAGTTGCTTCTGCTGAATACCCGAGCATTCGTTGATGAAACTTATCCCCAAAGCTTGGCAATTTGCTTCAGCCAACAATTTTTTTAAACCTTGAACTTTGATCAATTTGGTGGGCCTTATTTCCAGGTCGAATTCCAGGATTTTGGCTATCCATTTACTCCTTCTCCCGTCTATGTCAAGCTGAATAAGAATGTCTTTAACAGCAGTCGAGGGGACATAGGCGATGATCTTTGACTACAGGATGTAGGTTCTAAAAGCTTTGAGAGCTTTTACTAGAGCATAAGCCTGCTTCTCCATAGTGTCATACCTGACTTCGGCATCCCTCAATGCTCGGCTGAAATAAGCAATAGGCTTCTCTAGCCCACTGTCATTTATCTGTAATAGAACAGTAGCCACTGTGTCAGGTGAGGCAAAGGAGAAAATAAGGAAATCCTTTGAGTAGTCAGGACTGATAAGCACAGGAGCTTCAGTCAGGGCCTTCTTGATTTGTTAAAAGGAATGTTGCGATTGAGGGGTCCACCTTACTTCATTCTCTTTCTTCAACATGGATGTTATAAGATTTACCTCCTCAACAAAGTTAGGCACAAACCTCCTCAGAAAATTAATTTTACCGAGGAAAGATTGGACCTCCTTCTTGGAACTCGGGATTGATAAGGCTCGTATCGCCTCAACTCTGTTGGGGTCAATCCTGACTCCTTTTGCTGATACTATGTGGCCTAGTAACTTTCCCTCCTGCATGGCGAACATAGATTTCTTGGGGTTTAATGAAATGCCAAAATTCCTGCATTTCAGAAAAACCTTCCTGAGATGACCACGGTGTTCTTTATCAGATTTTGAAAATACTGTGATGTCATCCAGGTAGATGACTACAAATTTATCCTTTTCCCCAATAAAAGCTATGTCCATAGCATGCTGAAACGTTGCCCCTACATTCATTAATCCAAACGACATCTTGGCATACATGAATGTCCCCCATGGAGTGGTAAATGTCGTCTTTTCTTTGTCCTCGGGCAGAATAGAGACTTGATTGTAGCCAGAGAAACCATCAATTAGGGATATCCTGGAAGCTCCTGCTACCCTCTGCAGTATATGTTCCATCTTTGGTAAGGGGTAGTTATCTTTTCGTGAGCTCCTGCTCAGGTTTATGAAGTCTACACAGAGCCGGATTTCTCCACTCTTTTTCCTTACTAGCACCAAGTTGGCCACCCACTCTGAATATCTCAGTGGTACAATGATCTGAGCTTGAAGAAGCTTCTTCACTTCCCTCTCCATGATAGGGAGAAGCATAGGATTGATCTGTCTCATCTTCTGCCTAAACGGCTTTACATCTTTCTTTAATGGGATTTTATGCTTGATGATAGAAATGTCATACGTTTTGAGGTCTTCGTATGTCCAGGAAAAAACATCCACAAATTCTCTCAAAAGTCCAATGTATTCAAACCTCTGCTCCTTTGTCATACTTCTTGACAATTTGACATACTTGGGCTCACTCTCGATCCCAATGTTGCACTGCATAGTACCAACGTCCTCCTCCGAGACTTCTCCTTTTAACGACACATCGTTTCTATCAAAAATCCTTTCCAAAGGAACCAGTCCTCTAGGAATATGGTTGCTGGGCAGCTGTACAATGTCACGCTCTGCAATCTTATTCAGAAAATTACCCCCGTCGAGCTCTTCCTTTGAGACGACATCTTGGTCTATGTGCATTTCTGAAAATTCCTCGACAGTCTCCAAGAACCTCTTGACCTCGAGATTTTCCTTGAACACCTTCCAATGTTTGACGTTGTCAGGTATGGAGGGCCTGTATTTTACCTCTACATCATATCTGAATTTGGGTGGCAAAGGTACTTTGAAATTGCTAGCCGATGTAGCCAAGGAATCTGCCAAGGTGTTCTCCTCTCTTGGGATGAAAGAAATGTTAAACGCTGAGAAGAAACTGTCAATAAGGTCCCAAACCTCATTCCTGTAACTCCTGAGTCGAGGATGCTTGGCCTGATAAGCGTTCCTGATCTGCTGAACTACCAACTCTGCATCACCGAACACTGCTACCTCCTGAATTCTCATTTCCTTTGCAGCTCTTAATCCCAGGACAAGAGCTTCATACTCTACCACATTATTGGTAGCTTCAAATTCTAATTTGTAAGACAGAGATATGGTTTCTTGAGCAGGTGACACAAAAACCACTCCAGCTCCAGCGCCTTCCCTGGAAGAGGCTCCATCAAAGAACATTTTATGGATGGGGGTGATGGAGGGAGGGAACTCGGGGGAAATGGTGGGATGCTTTCTGAGTCTAAGAGGAGTTTCGGGAGCATGAGTGAGTTGAAGCACACTGGAACCTAAATCAGTGTCTAAGGTGAAAATGGGATGATTGGTAGGGTTGGCCTCGTCACTGATTATGTAGGCTAATTGGGCTTCCCTGTATAGTCTTCTATGCTCTCCTCCAA
>ML777478.1:329184-339245 GCA_009831015.1 Picea engelmannii
GAGGAATAACTCATTATCATTGCTCTCATGTTTAAGGAACATATTGTTAAACAATTGTCAAATTGACATATCAAATCTTAATAAAAAAAAATTGAAAAATAGTCCTTGGAAAGTTAACAAAATTCTTTACAAGTTTTGTTTTTGCTGTAAAGTGAAAGTCTAAATAAATAAAAAAATACTTTTGTATGCTGGAAGTTGAAGAACTTGTGAAAATATAGTTTTGTTTTCTCATAAAACAAACAAAATAGACACCCATCTTCATGAATTTACCTGGTGTGCTAAGAAGAAATAAGGTTTATGATGTTGCAAAATGAGTTGTTTTGTGGTTGTGATCCTACAATCTAGGATTATATTTTGGGAATGATTTTACGAGGTTCATTTAGGCGTGAAGGATAATATGAAAAGGGTTTGAATTTATGTCTAGGGTATGAAGCAAAGAGAGTTGTTGAAGCATGGAAGTTAAGTGTATGATGATGTTATGAAATACAAGAAGTATGAAGCATGTAGGTGAAGTCAAAAATACTTTGTGTATGAAAATATTAGGTTGGTGCCTATACAGGTCTTACTGAGTTGGTGCTCAACTGAGGAGATTGGTGTCTCCAGTAGGTTGGTGCCTACACAATATCTTGTTGAGTTGGTTCTCAACTAAGGAGATTGGTGTCTCCAATAGGTTGGTGCCTACAAGCTTTGTAACAGTAGGTTGGTACCTACAAATATTTATAAAAATATTTTTTTGTGGTTTTCTCCCACAAGGGTTTCCAAGTTAAACCATGTGTACCTTGATTTGAGTTTACATTCATTAACTATTTTTAAGTTAATGAATTATTGATGAATTCTCAACTAAAGTAAAAAGTATCTTATATTGATTCACCCCCCTCCCCTCTCGGTATAAGCATAAGTTCATCAATTAGATATGTTGACAACTTAAAAAAAGTGATTATAGAGACTTGGCATTGATTAAGTGATGTCTTAAAAATCAATTCACAAATTAACATCAATTAGACGATGTTTATTGAGGGAAAAAGACAATAAACAAGACAAATTTCACCAATTTTAATTGATTTTCAATGTTAACAATGTTTTTTTTCAACAAACATCAGATTTTGACCCCAAATGTAGTAGTGAGGAGACTCTATTTAAAGTGTAATATATCCCATGTACAAATAATCGAAGCAATAGCATAAATCCACAATGTTGTGAAATAATAGTCTCCCCTCAAAAGACATAGAATATGGCATAATCATGTTGAAGGTGAAAGTTACTCAACAAGCTATAAGAGTCAATGATCAACAAGAATATTGCAATCACACAAACCAAGACCGTGACCAATCCTTTGACATGGTCAAGGGGCTCACTAAGTTCTCCAAACACCACATGCAATAAGATGGAATTTCCATCACAAATTCACATGTGTCGGAGAAAGGACCAAATAGAGGTTGCCATAAAAAAACCTATCCAAAATAGACCATTGCTACAATCAATCAGTCAAAATAGGGAAAATTATGACCAAGTCCACTGCATGTCAGATATAATTAGAATTAAAACTGATAGTTTCAATATTTACATGTAGATCACTCAATATTGTTGTCTAATGATGCATATGGCTTATTCAACTCACTTTTCCAAAACAACAAATTATGTAGCATCTATAGGATTTTGGATATCACCATTAACTAACCAACACATTATGTTTTTACCCTTGAGCATATCAACCATCTTTCTTTTCCAATACAACTAAGGCACATTTCTATGTTTAGATTTCATTGCAAGAAAACTAAAAAACAATCATAGAAAACCAAATATGCCAAATTTGATAGCACCAATTTAAAGTATGGAAAAAATTAATTTAAAAAAAAATCACCTCAAATGGATGTGCATCACAAAGTTTTAGCCTTAAAAAATAGTAATAATCTTCAAACTAAAGTTTAAGGAATAAAACAATTAAATATAGAAGAAATCAAAATAAGGACACTCCTTAATTTTTCATGTAGAATCTAGAAATGGTCTTTACCATATGAGTTATGGTTTGTCAAAAAATTTAGCCACAACACTAAGAGAAATATTTTACCAACTAATCTCCTATGAGTATGTATTATAAACATAATAATTGAGTATGTATTATAAACATAATAATTGTAGTAGTAAAACCTCTACATTGTGTAGAGGAAGGAAACATTCGCTATGAAATATGAATCACTATTATTCTCCAAATCTTCCAAAACTTCAAGATTGGTCAATATATAAGCATCACTAACTAGTGAGAAAACCACTTAACATAACAAATGTGGGATAAATAAAATCTCACCTACCAAGTATATATTAAGGAACAAAGAGCCACATAAATACTTATTGTAAGTAAAAAAAGCTGAGTGGTCCTAATAAAACAAATATTCCTTTAAATTTGAAAATAAACAAACTCAATTAAATCAAGAGTCTCAATTTTGATGATGTCTTTCTATTAAAAATTTTCCAATTTTAATGAAATATGTGTTATAAGTCTATTGATACTATATTACATGTACATTAATTTCCCACCATTTATGATCTTAATTTTTTACATATGCCATCATCGAATACTAAGTACATCCATAGATACAACATTAGACAATGTTACTACATATTCTAAAAAAAAAAACTCATTACATTTACGAGCTTACTGTAACACCATTGACATTTTCACCACTTATTTCCAAATTAATTTTAACATCTTTTAAATTAATTATTTAAAGACATTTTATTTATTTTCTTTTCTTTATTTTAAATCTATATTTAATTAATTGATTTATCAATAATCAATCAACTATTTTAAACGTACATTTTATTCTCTAATTATAATTAATTTTTTTTTGGTAAAAAAAATATCTATAAAAATGCAAATTTCTATAATGTAGGGATTAAATTTTATAGGATTGAATTTAGATTTAAATAATCAAATCATTTTTAAAGAAAGTAAAAGAAAAATCCTTTAACCAAATTCTTTAAAGCTTCTTAAAAGAGATATAAATATATTTCAATTTATTTATTTTATTTATTACTTATCTAATAAAATCTCTTTAACAAAAATAAAGAGGTCAAATATTAAAACAATCTAACAGGAAAAAAGAAAAAAAAATTCACTTATTATGGCTTAATATAGAAAATTATTTTGAAAAGTTAGAAAAAATCGTAACACCCAAAATATCACAAAAAATCCTAGTAATTATAGTATATCCTTTGGATACAATATGCAAAGGAAAATCAATGACAAGGAGACCTCTAAGTTCAACACTTTTAAAAGTAGTAGAAGAATTATAAAATGTCGCCACTTTAAATTATTGGTACTTCATTGTGATGCATTCCAAGAATCGAGTATTGAATGTATTTAAAGATATCGTTATTGAGTACAACCAACTTTTATGATAAGGTGTTTCAAATATTTTTTTTTAATTTAAAGTTTTATTTATAAACTTTCGTTATCATTATTTTATGTTTGTGTTTAAATAGTAAAAAAATATCAATAATTTTTATTTGTTGTAGTAAATTTCTTTCATAATTTATTTATTTTTAATTGATTTTATATGTATATATTTATGTATCAATTAGTATCAAATTTAATTTTTTTAATTTTTTTTAGGTTTATATATAAAAAAAAAATTGATAAATTATTATATGTAAAATTCAAATTATTAATTTTTATTAAATTTATATAATGGTTTGAGAGATGAGTCAATTTTCTAAATTAATTACTTAAAATTTATTGTTGTGGTGAAAATATTCAAATATAGATATGAAATAACTTTTGATACAAGTTTTTTTCTTCGAAAAAAACATAATTTCTATTTCACTCAAGAAAGAGTTAGAATCCATAGGCAACCATGGTGCAAAGTAAAAAGAGTTGTTGTTTAAAGTACCAAAACAATTTCAAACATAAATTGTGACAAATCACATAACCACATCTATCCTTAAATTCGAAATCATACCAAAATTTATCCATGAACATCCAGTCACTCAAAGAATTACATCTTCTCAAATGGAGATAACCTCGTCATCTAGGAATTCCTCCAGAGTCAAGTGGAACGCTGACAAATCTAGAGCTTCATTTGAGAGTCTATTTGTTGATGTGTTCAATTCGTGAAAAATATGGTGAAACCTTATGGAAGAAAACATTGTTTAAATAATATTTAACCTCTGACCCAACCCCTAAATATTAGTATTTTCAATATAAGAGATCCCAGACATCTAATCAATAGAAAACTTGGAATCATTGAATACCTGAAACTCAAGAATATTCTAAATCTTTGATATGGTTAACATAGTATAAACATGAGGGGAAAAAGGAGTGGGGGGGATCATCTATGATCTCGATGGAAACGAATTGACAAAATATGAATGGGGATTAGGAAAAATGTCCAACAACCAAGCATAAGCTCTAGCAGTTTATATTGGAATAAAACTCATTACAGAAAGCCGAGAAGAAAAAATCACAGTGATTGGTTGATCTGGATTTTATGAGCAAAATGAACTGAATACAGATTACTAAAAGATGCTTAACACAGAATAACAGAGATACAGTAAAACTGGTTTTCTATTCAATAAGAAAATAAGTTGAAACTGTAAAATGCAGCGGAAAACAAGTTTGTTGGAATGGTGGAAGATTATATCTGAGAAGAGATGTGATGGATGCACTCATTCACAAGAAGATGATTACAATGAGGCTCTAAAGGCCAAAAATAGTAAATTGCCAAAATTGCCAGAAAATTGTTTTGAGCGAGTTGGAAAAGGTGGGTGGCCATCGATATCCACCTGGATCAATCCTCCCTCCTTAGGAAGAAATGGTATCCATTGTGTTGAGTTCCCCCATTAGATGAGGAAATTTCTACTAAATTTGGCCCCGGGTGATCCACTTGCCTTGGTGTAGGAGTTGCCTTGCTTTGACAACTCGATAAAGTTGGATCATTTGTTGTCGAGTGCCCTTGATATGTGTGTCCACAATCTGATCACTAGATTCTTGTTGCATGTAGTCAGGGTTGAGCTTTGTTGGTGTCAACTGCTCTGTTATCTCTGACGTGTCTAATAATGGTGGGAAATATGGCCGAAGGAGAGCCATGTTAAAGACTGGGTGCAGGCCAAGGAAAGGGGGAATGTTGAGCTCAAAAGCATTGTCACCCATAGCCTTGGTGATGGTGTACGACCCATAACAGAGTGGGCGAAGCTTTCGATGGGGCCCTGTAAGGCGTTCTTTCCACAAGTGCAATCAAACTTTGTCTCCCACCTAAAAATTATGTGGCACATGATGTTGATCATGGCATTGTTTGTACTCTGCATTAGACTTATGTAGAATATCCTAGACCTATTAGCAGATGTGTTGGATCCGCTCAATGAACCAGGTGGCTTTTTCAGCTTCTAGTGGAACAGGAGACGAGTCGGTCGAGGTGGTCACCAGGGGTAGTGCAACATCCATGGGACCCAATGGTTGGAATACCAACCCCACCTAAAAGGGTTTGTGTCCAGTTGGGCTATGCAGGGCTCGGTTGTAGCTATGTTGTACATAGGGAAGACTCTCATCCCATGTGCGGGGGTGTTTTGAATTGTACATGCGCAGGATATGTACGATCATCTGATTGACAACCTCAATTTGGCCATCTATCTTGGGGTGGAAGGTAGTGGATTTGGTGAGCTTGGTATCTAGTAGTGACCAGAGGCTCGACTAGAATGTGTTGAGGAACCGACTATCACGGTCTGAGATAATGGTTTGTGGGATCCCAAAACGTACCCATACTTGTTCAAAGAAGAGATTGGAAGTGGCTTATGTTGTGATGTTCTTCTTCTAGGTGACTAGAATCATCATCTTGGAAAAGAAATCAACAACCATAAAAACATAGTCATTTCCTCTCTTGGTGGATGGAAGGCCCAACATGTAGTCCATTGAGATAGATTCCCACAGCCTGTTAGGAGTAGGCAGAAGGGTATACATGCCATGTTTCTTAGTGGTCGGTTTGGCAATAGCGCAGGCGGTGCAGGACCTGATATACTTGTTGACATCGTCTTGAAGTTTCAGCCAGTAGAAATGTTTCTGCAGCACTGCCACTATCTTTTCAATGCCAAAGTGTCTTTCCACCTGACTGTAGTGATCTTCCAAATCAAATTCACGCGTCTTCTTGATGGAATGTAGAGATGGCCCATAAGGCACAAGAACCCGTCTTGAAGATGGAAATTAGTGACCACTGAGTTGGCACCCAACATTTGGTAAGTGGTGGAGAAGTCAGGGTCTGTCTCGTAGAGTTGGGGCCATTCGAAGGTCTCGTGGTCACAAGAGTCTAGAACCGTGCTGAGTTTCGTGACTGGAGGTCGACTGAGGAAATCAACAACTCGGTTGGTACTTCCTATTTTATACTTAATGTTGAGGTGGAACTGTTGTAAGTATGTGGACCACTTTTGATGGCAGTCATTTTGCAATTTACCTTGGGTCTACATGAACTATAGTCGCTTGTGATCAATGTGGATGATAGTCTCCTTCCCAAGAATGTAATGTCTCCACTGGCAGCATGCTTTCACAATGGAGTACATTTCTTTGTCGTAAGTAGGGTACTTACGGACAACATCTGATAGTGTCTAACTATGATATGACATAGGGTGGCCATGTTGAATGAGAATGACACCCACAACATAGTATGAAGCATCTATCTCGATATCAAAGGGATGTTGCAGGTCTGGTAATGCAAGTACTGAGGATGAGCATAAATGCTTCTTCAATTCATCGAAGGCTTGTTGATGGAATAGGCCCCACACAATTTTTTCCTTACCTCCACCCCTGGTTACTTGGCTGAGGGCCCATGCGATATGAGAAAATCCTAACACAAACCTGCGATAGAAATTGGCGAGGCCCAAGAAGCTCCGAAGTTCAGTGAGTGTGGTTGGGGTTGGCCAGTCACGGATGACATGGATCTTGGCTAGATTCACATGCACACCATGCTGATCAACATTCGGTGGCACCAATCCTAGCTTTACAATTTCCATATCTTCCACAAGTTGATGCAGTGTTTCCTCTTCCTTTAGTTCCCCATGGGGTAAGCTGATTGACATTGTTTGATTTGAATTCCCTAACTATGCTCCCTTTCTTTGTTTCAATACCATATTCCTCAACATGCTACAATATGCTTCTAAAGTGGCTATTTAGTGCTTTTGTTGTACTAGTGTGCCCATAATTAAAGCAATTTGAGAGACAACTTGGTGCTCATTATCATGCACTAAATTTTCTCTAAATTTGCGGTAACTAAGAAGAGAGAGGACCTATTGCACTAAATTTTCTATTCACGGTTCCTCAACACCCTTTTTATTTCTTGTAGATCCCTAAGGCCTATAAAAGTAAAACAAGAGAAAGACACAGTCCTAAACAGAGAACCATAATTTCTAAAACTTGATAATGTCAAAGAGAGAAAGAGAACCCCATTGAGATTTCTTACAAACAACGCTACTTCTTTCAAAATTTCCCAAGTTGGATTGAAACAATGGAAGCTAGAAATAATTGAACCCCTTAAGATGCCAAGCCATACATAGTCACAACCTAATATGCATAAGAATGTGATAATAATAGCATAGACCTATATAGACGAATAGGTCCTAGATTCCAAATTAAATGATCCTTTTGTTAGTAACAATTGTGGTATCGGGGCACAAAGGTACACAAGTCCGCGGGATTGCAATAAGTGCTCAAGCGTAGCACACAAAGAGATCCATTTTGGGCCCAGGTCAAGCAAGCAAGCGCTCCGATTTCAACATCCAGGATGTATCCAAAGAATCAAATCAGCGATGAGTGGGAAATCACGATCAACAAAGTTGCGCCAAGGTTACCGCATGGATGGCACCTATAGCATGTTCGGGAATGGATGATAGCCGCTCATCCCAAAGGGAACATGGCACGAGATCTGGTCACGTCGGCGTTTCGACGATCGGGAGTTCATGGGGTGAGAGTTTCGTGTTGATCAATATCGCAAAACCCCGAACCCTGATAGCGCCGAAAGCATAGAAATTGGGGCCCGCGGTCTCACGAAGTGTTTTCAGCCATCCATCCAGAGGGGACATCTGGCAGCAAATAGAGCCATCTCAGCGCTTCGCCTATCACGACTTCAACACGCAAAGAGCAGCTCCGTTATTTTCCGATGCGCGAGGTGCCAAGAAAGTCTCAGACCCGGGCCCACCGTGGCGTCGGGTAAGTTCCAAACCGTCAGATCTCAAAGGGGTGCGTGGCACCAGATAGAGCCATCTCGGCGCTTCGCCTATCGTGATTTCAATTTATAGGAGCAACTCCTTCCCATTTGCGAATGCCGACAATGCATTAGAAATCTGCACATGGTCACAACCCATGGTCGCTTGGGGAAAGGAAAGAGCTATGTAAAGAAGGCCAAGGCGCCGATTTCAGTCACAGGGGGGATCATCGTGACATCCAAGCGCCATCAGGTCTGATCTCCATACTGTCTCTCGCCTGGAGTAAATGATGGCAAGAGTGGGTGGTTGAAACCTCCTTTCATTTATTAAGTGAGGGGATGGAAGGTCTGGCGAGCCGTCTACTCACAGAGGTCCTGTTTGTCGATTTTCTCAAAGAGGCCATACCGAAGTCTTCAGCTCAACAGAGAAGTCTGTGCACGCCAGCCTAGCACTTAATGGCTCAGCTACCCTCTTTACAGGGGCCATGCGTAGTTAAGATGGCGCTTAAAGGAAGATATCAGTACGAGTTTGAGTGAAGGGACATCAAGCTGTGAGTCACTGGGCACACCTCTGTTAGGCGAATTTTCCTGAGTATATAGGCTCAGTTTTTGTATTTTGTAAGCATCGATGGTTGAGCAAGACTCCCAGTTGTAAAATCTTTTATGAAAATTATGTTCTGGTTATTTTCTGAACTCTTGAGACTTCTTGCCTGATGAATGTCAGTTTCTTTCATATCTCTGTGTATACTGTGTTAGAGCAGCTCGGAATTGGAGGATCCAGTCAAGTTGCGACTGTTATAGGATGATGTATGTTGGATCACTGTAACATTTGTGTTGTTCTAAACAGTCTCTATGAATTTCTCAGCACTGAATGACTTGGAATTGGAGGATCCAGTCAAGTCTTCCCTTCAGTTTTGAAGCCCTGAACCAAGCGGATCTTGTTTTCGGAGTTTTTCCTCTACAAGCTACCGAAAGGCCTGTTGCCCGAGATAGTTTGTCCATTCTTCTCCCAAGTCTTCCACCTGACCATCTTTAAATCAATTTCCTGACTGAAGTTGGGTCAAGACCTCCTTTGTTCTTTGTTATCAGAAACAATTCATATTTTGAAGCAATACCTGTTCGAGTCTCTACCCATTTGATCACCCACCTATCAAACCGTGACATAAAAAATTGATGGGCGTTGGGCTCTGCTTCTGCAAGCAATCCAGGAGCGACTTCCAGTGCTAACATTTCTGGCACCGTTGCCGAGGACGAAATTGAAGATTTTCCCTGGGTAGAACGACATTGAGCCTCTGGATCCGAAGGTGCATCGGATTATCGGAGCCTTTCAAGATTGCTAATATGCACCTGGAAACTCCATTGTGACGAATCCACTGCGGCGGACCTGCCTTGTCAATTGTGGCTTTCAGAGGTAGGCATACGCGGTCTCATCCACAGCTGCCTCTAGCTACGCCTGAAACAGATCCAGAGGTGGTGCTCAGAAAGGGAAAGGCCTCTGAAGAAGAAGCGTCCATCACTAAACCAGGTAATCCACCATATCCTTCTGTGGGAGCTCCTTTTTCTCCTCCTCAGTTTCCCGACAGGCCTGTTTCTGCAGTTTCTCGTTTCCTAAATTTTGGGAGTGTTCCTGTCAAGTTTTCCTCTCCTGGTCTGGGACCGGAGGGTCAAGACCTTGTCACTCCCCTCTCCCCTGAAGCTGTACCCTGGTGTAGACCCAGGACCGTAGAAGATTTCCCTACGCCTAGTTTAACCACTCCTGTGCAAAGAGGAGCACCCGCTGACTTGAGCTCGTTAGCCTTCTCCTTAAATCCCCTCTTGTTTCCCACTCCACTTTGGGACTCATTCTCAATAACCCCTTTGCGAACTCCTTCTCCTCCA
>ML777478.1:343774-356968 GCA_009831015.1 Picea engelmannii
AAGCTTTGGGGATAAGTTTCATCAACGAATGCTCGGGTATTCAGCAGAAGCAACTGCCTGACATAGACCATCAAAGGGAGCCCCCATTGGCTCGATGTCCTTGGTATAAGGATGTCATATACTTTCTGCAGGAGCTGCGGCCTCCAAACGGCCTGCAAAGAAGCAAAGCAAGAGCTCTGAAGCTCAAAGCAGTCAGATACTGCCTGATCGATCAAGTGTTATATTGGAAAGACCCCTTGGGGGTGCTTTTAAAATGCATGAGTCCACCAGAGGCCGAGATGATCGTGGCTGAATTTCACAGCAGCCTGTGTGGAGGGCACCATTTCTAGAGAGCCACAGCCCACACAATCCTCAGGGCTGGGTACTACTGGCCTACCGTGTTCACTGATGTCTGCAAAAGGGTCAGAGCCTGCATCAAAAGTCAAAAATTTGCAGGAAAGCAGCAGCTCAGGTCTCTACCGTTAAATCCGGTGGTGGTTTCAGGGCCTTTCCAGTAGTGGGGCCTAGATTTCATTGGAGAAATTCACCCTGCCTCCAGTGGGCAGCACAGGTGGATCCTGACTGCTACAGATTTCTTTACCAAGTGGATTGAAGCTATCCTCACCAGGAGTGCTTCCCACAAGGTAATCATTGGATTCTTGGAGGATCTCATCACAAGGTTCGGCTGCCCAAATAAGATTGTCACTGATAATGCAACCGCTTTCGGGGCTGAACCACTAGCCAAGTTCTGTGAACAGTTCGGGATCAAATTGATTCACTCCACCCCATATTATCCACAGGGCAACGGTCTAGTGGAATCCTCCAACAAAAGCCTGATAACGATCATCAAAAGGTTGTTGAAAGACAACAAAAGGGCTTGGAGTTCAAAGTTGAAATTCGCCCTATGGGATGATCGGGTGACTACAAAGAGATCTATAGGTCTCTCCCCTTTCCAGTTAGTCTACGGAGCCTAAGTTGTCTTCCCTTCTCAGCTGGCCATTCCCGTAGCGAAATTCTTCCAGGATTATCAAGAAGAGCCCAATGACATGATCAGAAGGATTCATCAGCTAGTAGAGGTCCAGCAAGCTAGGGAGCAGACAGTGGACAGGATTCAGGACCATCAGCAAAAGATCAAGCAGGTCTTCGATAAGAAGGCCAAGAAGGAGCGGTTCCAGATAAGAGACCTAGTGCTGAAATGGGATGCTCCTAAACAAGATAAGGGAAAACACAACAAATTTGAAGCCCTATGGATTGGGCCTTTCAGAATCTCTGAGACTTTCTCAAATAACACGTACAGGTTGCGAGATTTGGAAGGTGAAGAAGTTTTCAGCAGCCCAGTGAATGGGCATTTCCTGAAGAAATGTTTTGTTTGAGTCTCAAATGGCTCCTTTGTTTGTAAATATTGTCCTTTTTGTTTCTTGGTTCGTTTTCGTTTTTATTTTTGCGGCCTAATAATGACTCCATATCCCAATAGCGAGGCACTGGAACTGCAAAATGAGTCCTTAGAGCATCACAGGGATGACTCTATCCCCCATGGAGCCTAAAAACTGAAGGGAAGACTTGACTGGATCCTCCAATTCCAAGTCGTTCAGTGCTGAGAAATTCACAGAGACTGTTTAGAACAACACAACTGTTACAATGATCCAACATACATCATCCTATAACAGTCGCAACTCGACCGGATCCTCCAATTCCAAGCTGCTCTAACACAGTATACACAAAGATATGAAAGAAACTGACATTCATCAGGCAAGAAGTCTCAAGAGTTCAGAAAATAACCAGAACATAATATTCATAAAATCTTTTACAACTGGGAGTCTTGCTCAACCATCGATGCTTACAAAATACAAAAACTGAGCCTATATACTCAGGAAAATTCGCCTAACAGAGGCGTGCCCAATGACTCACAGCTTGATGTCCCTTCAGTCAAACTCGTATTGATATCTTCCTTTAAGCGCCATCTTAACTACACATGGCCCCTGCAAAGAGGGTAGCTGAGCCATTAAGTGCTGGGCTGGCGTGTGCAGACTTCTCTGTTGAGCTGAAGACTTCGGTATGGCCTCTTTGAGAAAATCGACAAACAGGACCTCTGTGAGTAGACGGCTCGCCAGACCTTCCATCCCCTCACTTAATAAATGAAAGGAGGTTTCAACCACCCACTCTTGTCATCATTTACTCCAGGCGAGAGATAGTATGGAGATCAGACCTAATGGCGCTTGGATGTCACGACGATCCCCCCTGTGACTGAAATCGGCGCCTTGGCCTTCTTTACATAGCTCTTTCCTTTCCCCAAGCGACCATGGGCTGTGACCATGTGCGGATTTCTAATGCGCTGTTGGCATTCGTGAATGGGAAGGAGCTGCTCCTATAAATTGAAATCGTGATAAGCGAAGCACCGAGATGGCTCTATCTGGTGCCACACGTCCCTTTGAGATCTGACAGTCTGGAACTTACCCGACGCCACGGTGGGCCCAGGTCCGAGACTTTCTCGGCACCTCGCGCATCGAAAAATAACGGAGCTGCTCTTTGCGTGTTGAAGTCGCGATAGGTGAAGCGCCGAGATGGATCTATTTGCCGCCAGATGTCCCCTCTGGATGGACGGCTGAAAACACTTTGTGAGACTGCAGGCCCCAATTTCTATGCTTTCGGCACTATCGGGGTTCGGGGTTTTGCGATATTGATCAACACGAAACTCTCACCCCATGAACTCCCGATTGCCGAAACGCCGACGTGACCAGATCTTGTGCCACGTGCCCTTTGGGATGAGCGGCTGTCATCCATTCCCGAACATGCTACGGGCGCCATCCATGCGCTAACCTTGGCGCAACTTTGCTGATCGCGATTTCCCACTCACCGCTGATTTGATTCTTTGGATACATCCCGGACGTTGAAATCGGAGCGCTCGCTCGCTTGACCTGGGCTCGAAATGGATCTCTTTGTGTGCTACGCTTAGGCACTTATCGCAATCCCGCAGACCTGTGTACCTTTGTGCCCCGATACCACAATTGTTACTAACACCTTTAACGATATGCAAACACATTAACATAAGTAGAGACAAGATTCCACTAGGGAGGTCACTACGGCTAAAACTTACTAGATTAGTCCAACGTAGGAAGCCACCAATTTCTAGCACCAAACGGTGACCAAATCCCTGAATCTAGAGTTTGATATTTTTAAGTCTTCTGCCTCACCTCATCTAATTATCCCACAACAAAAAATGATATGCATAGACTTTTAGTTCAACACTGTGGTGCTCCTTAATGTCGAGCATGCAGAGAGGAACCCTAGTCCTGTACTACTTTCTATGTGATGTTGTGGAGGCCTATATTCCTTTGACATAGAGAGATTTAATGCATTCGATCTCTCCTCCAATTTCGATGCACATTGACATGGCTATAATATTGGTTGAAAACCATTAGATTCATTGATCTTAATGTCCCCCCCTTGTAATTTGGATGCCTCATTGGCATATACATTTGTTTGTTGATTGTTCTCCCTTGAAACTTGATGGATGTATACCTTTTGAAAATTTCCAATCTCCTTACAAGTTTGAGTTAGAATAAAAGCAAGAATATATATGGTTGGAAATGCTTCTAAAATCATTCAATTTATTATTGCACTTGAGTCTCCTACTATGGTCAAAGTATGGATTTGAAGGTCATTCAGTATACATAGTCCTTGGAGCAATGCATAGCCTTTTGCTTGATTATTAAAAGCTTTTCCTAATCCACATGCATAGTTTGCTTTAGCTTTTCCTCGAAGAAGATCTATGATGATTCTCGCACTAATTTTTTCACTCCACTATTATTGAATGGAAAAACTTCATTTAAATACTTAATTTTGTGGTATAAATATATTGATATGTTTTTATTATAATATTGCTTATTACAACATATTTTAATAATTTATAAATATTATTGTAATTTCAACAAAATTAGAATGACATAAAAAAAAAATTAAATATCTATAATGAAAATGTTTATGAAAATTTAAAATTAAATATTTAAAGTTACCATCTTTTTTTCATTACTGTTTCAAACGTTTAAAAATCAAAATGACAGAAAAAATCATAAAATAAAAAAAATAAAAATAAATAAATGACTATAATAAAAATGTTTATGAAAATTTAAAATTAAATATTTAAAGTTATCATATTTTTTTTCATTATTTTTCAAACGTTTAAAACTAAGTGTTCTTATTTTTAATATTAATCAGTACATATGTTTTTATTTTTAATATTAATATTAATAAGTTATATATATATATATATATATATATATATATATATATATATATATATCGAGTAGGTTTAATGGTTAAAAATATATGTTTCTTTTTAAAAGGTCACATATTCAAATTCAAAAGAGGTAGAATATGTATAGAAAAAAAGTCTCATACATCAATTTGATATATAGTTTGGATAAATTATTATTATTATAAAAAATGAAAATTCTATTTTTTCAAATATTTTCATATTTTAAAAATTATTAATATTAAAATCTCATTATAAAAAATATAAAAAATCATTATATTACTTTTAAAATTAATAAATTTTATTGTATAAAAAATGAGAGTTCTATAAATTTGAAAATTCTTGAATTTTTTTATAATATGGTAATCATCATTAAAATGAAAATATTAAAAAAAGGTTTTATAATATTTAAAATGGTTGGGTTGTAGTAAATTTTATGAAAAAACATTTATGTAATTAATATTGTAATTAAAATTATAAAAAATAAATAAAAATGTAAAAATTTGATTAATTTTTAAAAATATTACGAGTGAATTGATCTGTGATTTTCAGAATATTTTTTTTCGTTTTCGATAGAAAATTGTTGTGCAGTATGTATCGCGGAACGCAGTGAAGCCGCCCCTTCACTATATGCATGCATGCCACCCGAACGTAGATAACTACCTGAATTGATCGAATTCCCCATAATATAATAGCCCCTCGGCGTTACCTCTATGTTGTAGTAAGCCATGAATGCTATGAAATCCTATTTTCATTCTCTAAAAGTTGTCTCATAAAACCACATATATTAGTAGTAAGAAATATTTAAAGGGAGTCTAATTTGTGTGTCAAGAAATATATCCATACCTCTATGTTGTAGTAAGTCATGAATGCTATGAAATCCTATTTTCATTCTCTAAAAGTTGTCTCATAAAACCACATATATTAGTAGTAACTTCATATACCATGCTTTATTTTTAGAAAAATTATCATGTATTTGTTTGTCAATGATACAAGTTTGATAGAGACATGAACGTTTTTATGTTTGTAGTAACCTATGAACCATATTAAACTTATGCAACAAATGCAGGCTTTGAAAATTTAAATGTTCATATCTCAATTTTCACAATATTCTTTAATGAATCATTGTTGTTATCATCACAAAGTTTCCATCAATCTTTGAATCTTGTCAAAATATGTTATCTATTTTCATAACCTTACTCTATGACTTCATAGTTTCTTAGTGTGTATTTGATAAAACATTTGCCACCATCAAGCTCAATGTTCAAGTTAAACTTATTCATTTGACTAACACAAAATAAACACTTCTCCAAACCAATAATGCATACCTCCTTCACATCTTGTGCATCTCCAATGTTGAACAAAATAGTTACATCACCTTTGACAACAATCTCCAAAATTTTGTCATTATTGAATTGTATGTCTCCTAGCACTGCAAGATCAAATTTGATAAACCAATCTCACCTCTCAATCATGTGTTTGGAAAGCATTGGAAGATTGAACTTGATAAACTAATCTCACCACCCAATCATGTGTCTGGTAAGTGCCCAAGTCTATATACTAATAATCCTTGACAATTTGTCACTGCTAATGAAATAAATTAACACTCTTGTCTTTGTTTTTTCTTCTCCGCAACATTATTAGAATGCTTATCTCATTGCCCTTTCACTTGAAACAATTGTGTGCATGATGTCCATGCCTTTTAAAATAGTGATCGACAACATATTTTCTCTAAGACTTATACACACTTTCTTCAAAATTAGCTTGCAAGTAGTTCTTCCCATTCTTTGTATATGATTTCACTGTAAGTATTCGATTTGAACTCTTTTATTTGAATAAGTTCAAGCATTGTTCTTCTTAAACTGGCATGCCACCAATATCATCTAGCGTTAATCCATTTTCCTTGTCAATGATAATCAAGTTGGTCACAAAAGGTTGAAAAATTTCAGTGAAACCATCACTAATTAACATCCCAAGAACTTTAACATCTTACATTATCACCCACTGCACCAAGTTGATCATACACACTATGTATTTGTGTCATGTAATTTATGACACTTTCAACATCATTCATCTTCAAATGCATACAACTGATCCAAATATAAAGTATCATTGCTTTATTGGAGGTATTATAGGTTTTGTAGAGTATTGTTTATCACTCTAGAAAGCCTTGGGGATTGGGGTGAGGGAGTGATGAAGGCATCATTGAAAGAAGAAATGTACCCCCAATATCTCCTATAACCTTCAAACAAATATCTTGTAGTACAATTAACCTTCTAAGTACAAAGCATTCATAACCAATAAGATAAATTAAACATTTCCCTTTGGTACCTAGAAGGATCCAAACATATATGGGGCATAATGAGCCACTAAACATCCTAGACTTGGTGAGGTCATAGATGTAATAACCCAAAGAGTTGATTGAAAATGGGATAAACACTATAATATACATTCAGATTATTCTAGATGGAGATGTTTATTGAGGAATACATAGAGAGGTTTTGAACATTAGTCCAAAACAAGTTCTCCTCCTAATATAGTGAAAATCATCTAGATATCAAAACTCAAGAAAAAAAAATAGAACAAATGTAATATTGTTCAAAAATGACTTTAAATAAAATCATTGTTTTAGGAGAATATAAAGTCATGTTCAAGCATGTAGACATAGTATTTTATCCTTGAGGGTGATTTCTTATGCACATGACATGAAGGATAAGGAAGAGGGGAGGATAAAAAAATTTACTCTAGAGAGCCAATAATCCACAAACCATATATCCAAACCCCAAATGCATGTTTCATATTCTCTCGACCTTGTCTAAATATTGTTTATAATCGTATGAAAATTTATATGGATGAATTTTAATGCCACTCTAGTGCAAAATTTGAACATCCATATGAACCTTGTCTCAAAGACCAATCCCCACCATTAGTATAAACAAGGAAATTATTATAACCTAGGTATGCACCCTTGTCCTTTTCCCTCCTTTACCCTATCCATCCATCAATTCTGAGTTTGTGGTTTCTTGTTGTGTTCATTCTCCACGTTTAATTATTGAGTTTCATGACCCTTGCTCATATGTACTTATTTTTCACCATCGTTTTTCTTTCTTGATAAAGGATCATATGTTCTGGTTTGAATTTGGAATACTCGTCATAATAATTGCCACTAACTGAGCATATATCAGGTCCATCGATTCTTTGGTGTGTGTGCAGGAGATATCCAGGTTTGACAAATCCATTGAAAGTTTAGTAAGCTTCCTCAGAAGCTATCAGCTAATTAGATCGGGCCATGTCATACTCTAAATACATGCAAACAATGAGATGACTCGATGGACGATGAAGATCTGACATTGATATAAGATCAACGGTTCTTGTGGAATTCAGAGTTTCATAACGTGGAGAAAATACTTTTTCTCATGGAGTTCCTAACTCTTGCGTTGATCGGCATCAACGACATCCCCATCTTCCAGATCAACGCTCCTCACACTATTTCGGACCCCCCCCCACCCCTCGACCATTCTACCTTTAACGGTGGTGTGGGGGGGGGGGGGGGGGGGGGGGGGCATCTAGAAAAGTGGTTTCCCTGGCAACGACACCATAATATGTTGGTCCTAATATCTGCACCTGACTGCTAAAGGGAAAATCTAGGCCACCTATTAGTTTAGAATGGTTGTTTGTATTGATTTTTGTTTGGTTTTCTCGGTAAGATTAAGGATAGGTTTTCCAAGATGGTGCTTTGGTAGGGCAGGACACACAGTGTAAAAGTAGGTTCTCCTTTGCTAATGGTATGGGTATTAGATGACAATTGAGGGTATGAAAAGACACACATAGACAACAACAACAAGCAATGCAATGAACCACTTGTTGCACAGAAATTAAGACTTAAGATAATATCTCAAGACCTAGACAAATATCTAGATACAAATCATTCAACAGGTTGAAAAATAGTGGATCTTTCACTGAACAATAGTTGTATAATAGGTTGCATAACCAACAAAAGACAAACTAAAACAATAGCTGAAAGAATAAGGAAATGTACATTGCACACATCACAAAATATGCATTCAAGATAAGAATCAACACATAAAGATTTGAGTAAGAAACACAACTGTCATCAACATATATTCACTAGGTAGAAAACTTTACAATCAACTAAGCAGGTCCAATTCCTCTGTTTCTTCTACTTTCCTTTCCAAAACTCCCAACCCCTAAAACATACAAAGACTACATATTTAATAGAGTTGCAAAGGTTCTCGTCCATCTGGGAATGAGACTTGACTCTAGATAATTAATCATAAAACAAATCATTAAATTAACTAAAACAATTGCATGGAGTACAACATGTATACTCCACACTGGACTTAACCAATGAGAGTGGTTCTTATCATACACAAAATACCACTCTTTAATCTAATCTAATAAAAAGTTGGAGTTGATTGACTAAAAACTGCTATTGTCTTTGAGACGGGACTGATGCATGCGATGGAGGAAGTGAATTGGAAGAAATAGGACTCGGAGGGATAGACCCAAGCTCGGTATCGATCATTGACATTCTTGGGAGTTGTTTGAGGCCTCTGAAGGTGACTTGTTGCATGAAAATATCTTCACCTTATCTACTGCTTCATTGAAACTTTGGCAGCTGAATGCACCTTATGTTGGCCCTGCTAACTGTCACTTTTATTGTTCAGATAACTGCACTGTTGTCAGTCAAGCGAACATGGAGAAAACATAACTGGTAATGAACTAGAGTGCGTGGAGGCGATCGTCCAGTAGGGGAATGGTATGAGTCGAGGTGGATGACATGGACGCAAATGAAGTGGAGATGAGTGAAGGTGACTTGGTGACCTTACGTCATGTAAGCATGTGATTTTGGGAGTTGTCAAGGATGGTTTGGGTCCCCACCGCATTTGGGCCTGAAATCCCCTCTAAGATACCACGTAGCTCCCCCGTGATACCATGGTTTAAATTTAAGCCTGATCAAGGGTTTTAACACCCGAGCATGTTGCGGTGCCAAAATGAGCCATGCTCATTGATATGGTCACGATATGCAATCTGGGCAGAAGATTGATAGGTGGCGTGTGGTGAGAGGAGGATAGGATGGGGAAATATGGATGGTATCGGGTGTTAGAAGACAGGTGTAATGTAATGAGATATACACGAGAAGTGATGAGAGTGTGGGTGGAGGACAAATGTTGGGTAGTGAGAGGGGCAGTATCAAGAGGAAATCCGACAGGATTCTGAAGGGGAGGGTGGGAGCTAAGTAGGATTTTCCCTTGAGGGGGGAAGTATATCTCTGAGATACAGTGGATTTTCTTAGTTGCCTTTCTGGCTTAGAGACTACTATATCCTTCTTAGGGTTGGAATGAGCCTTCTTGTCTTTGTTGTCTTCAGATTTGGATCTGTTGAATCCTTTTCTGGGCACCAGTATTTCTTCTTTAAGTTTTAGTTAGTAGAGTCGCCAGGTGAAATATGGTAGTCTATTTGTGTCTGAACTTTGTTCACCATCAAAGGTCATAGCTAATCAATGACGTTCTCCCAGAGAAAGATATTTCATTACTCTGTTCCCCGACAATGGCACCAGAAGATGTTGGTCCTAAGGTCTGCACTTGACTACTTCACCAAGTGGATTGAGGTTGTGCCCACCAGGAATGCCACTGACAAGGTGATCATGAATTTCCTGGAAACCAATATTTTTTCTAGATTTGGTTGCCCAAGTAAGATTATAATATACAATGCCCAAGCATTCAAGTCCAAATCCATGATTGACTTATGCGACAGTCATAACATTTCCTTGACACATTCCACACCCTATTACCCTCAGGGAAATGGTCTGGCAGATTCATCAAACAAGACTCTCATCGGGATCATTAAGAATTTGCTGACTGAAAACAAGAAATCCTAGGATTCTAAACTCAAGTATGCTTTATGGGTTGACAGAATCAACACCAAGAAGTCTTTGGGAACCTCACCATTCCATCTTTTTTATGGCATAGACATTTCTTTTCCCACTCAACTTGGTATACCAGTCCTAAGATTCCTACATGAAGAGATTGAAGAGCCCAATGGCATCCAAAGGACAATCTTCCAGATTATAGAAGTTCAGCAAAGAAGAGAAGCATTGGAGTAGAGGATAGAAGCATATCATAACAAGATCAAGTCAATCTTTGACAAGAAAACCAAGAAAGATATCTTTCAAAAAGGTGACCTGGTGTTAAGGTGGGATTCTAGAAGGGGTGATAAGTCCAAGCATGATAAGTTTGATAAACTTTGGTTTGGCCCTTTTAAGGTGGTTGAATTTCTGAACAACAACACATTTATCCCGCACAATCTAGATGATACAGAGATCTTTGGAGGACCAGTAAATGGGCGCTTCTTGAAACACTATTTTGTTTAAGGATGAGGGAAATTACCTCTTGTACCATAGATAATTTCATTTTATTTTTCATTTGATTACTTAATTGTGCGTGAATAAAGACTCCATATCCCAACAAAGGCACTAGGGTGTAGTTTTAGTTTTTTAGTTCAATAAAATGCATGGTTGAGGCATAGTAGTAGATAACACAGTGACGATAGACAAAAAATAGAGGTAAGTGATGGAAGGTAAGAGCAGTTATTTAATCTCAAGGCACTAATATATAGTTCTTAGCACCTCACAGGGACGAGCTATTCCCAGTTGGAGCCAATGTTATAACCTAGGTCTGCACCCCTGCCATTTTCCCTCCTTTACCCTATCCATCCATCAATTTCGAGTTTGTAGTTTCTTTTTGTGCTCATTATCCATTATTTAATTATTGAGTTTCATGACCATTTCTCATATATACTTATTTTTCACCATCATTTTTCTTTCTTGATAAAGGATCACATGTTTTGGTTTGAATTTGGAATACTTGTCATCATAATTTACACTAACTGAGCATGTAGTAGGTCCACCGAGTCTTTGGTGTGTGTGCAGGAGATATCCAGGTTCAAAAAATCCATTGAAATCTTAGGAAGCTTCCTCAGAAGCTAGCAATGAATTAGATCAGGCCATGTCAAACACTAAATACACACAAACAATGGGTTGACTCGATGGATGGTGAATATTCGACGTTGATATAATATCAACGGTTCCCATGGCATTTAGGGTTTCATAACATGGAGAAAAGACTTTTTGTCTCAGAGTTACTAACTCCCACATTGATCTCCATTGGTGACATCCCCATCTTCCAGATCAACGGTCCTCACATGATTTCAGACCCCATGACCATTCTACCTTTAACGGTTGGGGGGGCAGGGGGGTCCAAAAAAGTGATTTCCCCAGCAACGGTGCTAGAAGATGTTGGTCCTAAGGTCTTCACCTGACTACTAAAGGGAAAAGTTGGGCCACCTATCAGTTTAGAATGGTTGTTTCTTTTTATTTTTTTGTTGGTTTTGTTGGTATGCTTAAGGATAGGTTTTCAAAGATGGTTCTCTGGAAGGGTAGGAAACAGAGTGTAAAAGTAGGCTCTCCTTTGTTAATGGTATGGGTATTAGATGACAATTGAGGGTATGAAAATACACACATAGACATCAACAACAAGCAATGCAATGAACCACTTGTTGCATGGAAACTAAGACTTAAGATAATATCTCAAGACCTAGACAAATATCTAGATACAAATCATTCAACATGTTTCAAAATAATGGATATTTCACTGAACAATAGTTGTATAACAAGTTGCATAACTAGAAAAAGACAAACTAAAACAATAGCTAAAAGAATAAGGAAATGCACATTGAACACATCACAAAATATGCATTCAAGATAAGAATCAACACATAAAGATTTGAGTAAGAAACACAACTGTCATCAACATATATTCACTAGGTAGAAAATTTACAGTCAACTAAGAAGGTCCAATTCCTATGTTGCTTCTACTTTCCTTCTAAAAAATCCCAACCCCTAAAACATACAAAGACTGCATATTTAACAGAGTTGCAAAGGTTCTCGTCCACTTGGGACTAAGACTTGACTCTAGATAATTAATCGTAAAACAAATCATTAACTTAACTAAAATGTTTGCATGAAGTACAACATGTATACTCCACACTGGACTTAACCAACGAGAGTGGTTCTTATCATAGACAAAATACCACTCTTTAATCTAATCCAATAAAAAGTTGGAGTTGATTGACTAAAAACTAATATTGTCTTTGAGACAGGACTGATGCATGCATTGGAGGAACTGAATTGGAAGAAATAGGACTCAAAGGGACAAAACCGAGCTCTATATCGATCATTGGCATGCCTGGGAGTTGTCTGAGGCCTCTTGAGGTGACTTATGCATGAATAGATCTTCACCTTATTTTCTGCTTCACTAAACCTTCGGCAGCTGAATGCACCTTGTGTTGGCCCTACTAACTGTCACCTGTATTTCTCGGATAACTGCCATGTTTTCAGTCAAGCGGACATGGTGAAAACATAACTGGTAGCGAACTAGAGTGCATGGAGGTGATCGTCCAGTAGGGGAACAGTATGAGTGGAGATGGACGAAGTGGATGCATATGGAGTGGAGATGAGTAAAGGTGACGTGGTGACTTGACGTCATGTAAGCATGTGATTTTGGGATTTGTCGAGGGTGGTTTGGGTACCCACCACCTTTGGGCCCGAAATCCCCTCTAATATGCCATGTAGCTCCCCTGTGATACCATGGTTTAAATTTTGGCCCTCTCAAGGGTTTTATCGCCAGAGCATGTTGCGGCACCGAAATGAACCGTGGTCATTGATATGGTCACGATCTGTGATCTGGGCGGAAGGTGGCATGTGGTGAGAGGAGGATTGGATGTAGAAATGTGGATGGTATCGGGCGTTGGAAGATAGGTGTGATGTAATGAGAGGCGGGAGAGATAAGTGATAAGTGAAGTAAGTGTGGGTGGAGGACAAATGTCGGGTAGTGAGAGGGGCGATATCGAGAGGCAATCTAACAGAATTCTAGAGGGGGGGG
>ML777478.1:357095-400271 GCA_009831015.1 Picea engelmannii
CAAACTACTTACCTCCCACCCTGCCCTCCAGAATCCTGTCGGATTGCCTCTCGATATCGCCCCTCTCACTACCTGGCATTTTTCCTCCACCCACACTCCCATCACTTCTCACGTATCTCTCTCGCCTCTCATTACATTACACTTGTCTTCCAACGCCCAATATCGTCCAAATTTCTGCATCCAATCCTCCTCTCACCACACGCCACCTATCAACCTTCTTCCTAGATCGCAGATCGTTACCATATCAACGACCATGGTTCGTTTCGACGCCGCAACATGCTTGGGTGTTAAAACCCTTGAGCGGGCTGAAATTTAAACCATGGTATCGTGGGGGAGCTATGTGGCAGCTTAGAGGGTATTTCGATCCCAAAGGCAGTGGGTACCCAAACCACCCTCGGTAACTCCTGAAATCACGTGCTTCCATGACGTCAGGTCACCACGTCACCTTCACTCATCTCCACTTAGTCTGCGACCACGTCGTCCACCTTTACTCATACCATTCCCCTACTGGACAATCGCCACCACGCACTCTAGTTCACTACCATTTATGTTTTTTCCATGTCCTCTTCACTGACAGCAGTGCAGTTATCTAAGCAATACATGTGACAGTTAGCAGGGACATCACAAGGTGTATTCACTTTCTGAAGGTTCAGTGAAGTAGCAGATAAGGCGAAGATCTGTTCATGCAGCCAGTCACCTCCAGAGGCCTCAGATATCTCCCAGGAATGCCAATGATCGATACAAAGCTCAATTTTGTCCCTCCAAGTCCTATTTCTACCAATTCAATTCCTCCAACGCATGCATTAGTTCTGTCTCAAAGACAATAGTAGTTTTTAGTCAATCAACTCCATCTCTTTATTAGATTAGATTAAAGAGTGGTCTTCTGTGTATAATAAGAACCACTCTCATTGGTTAAGTCCAGTGTGAAGTATACATGTTGTACTCCATTCAAATGTTTTATTTAAGTTAATGATTTGTTTTACGATTAATTATCTAGAGTCAAGTGTCAGTCCCAGGTGGATGAGAACCTTTGCAACTCTGTTAAATATGCAGTCTTTGTATGTTTTAGTGGTTAGGAGTTTTTGGAAGGAAAGTAGAAGTAGAAGAGGAATTGGACCTGCTTAGTTTACTGTAAAGTTTTCTACCTAGTGAATATATGTTGATGACAGTTGTGTTTCTTACTCAAATATTTGTGTGTTGATTCTTATCTTGAATGCAAATTTTGTGATGTGTTCAATGTACATTTCCTTATTCTTTCAGCTATTGTTTTAGTTTGTCTTTTGTTGGTTATGCAACCTATTATACAAATATTGTTCAGTGAAAGATCCACTATTTTGCAACCTGTTGAATGATTTGTATCTAGATATTTGTCTAGGTCTTGAGATATTATCTTAAGTCTTAGTTTTCATGCAACAAGTGGTTCATTGCATTGTTTGTTATTGTTGTATTTGTGTGCCTTTTCATACCCTCAATTGTCATCTAATACCCATACAATTAGAAAAGGAGAACCTACTTTTACACTGTGTGTTCTGCCCTGCCATAGCACCATCTTAGAAAACCTGGCCTTAGTATTACCAACAAAACCAACAGAAAATCAAAAGAAACAACCATTCTAAACAGATAGGTGGCCTAGCTTTTCCCTTTAGTAGTCAGGTGCAGACCTTAGGATCAACAAAAACCATGTGTTCCTTTGTCACAATGACTAGGTTTGTTCATATTGATACATTTAATTTTTACCTTTATCAAAAAACACAAGCTCCTAGTTATGGTCTATCTTGGTCTATCCCAACAATGTATTGAAGATCATTGACAAGAAATAAGTTAAAAGATTGGGTTTCCAACTTAACGCTTCTAAATTTTTTCTCATTAACATCTTAGTACATGAACACATTCATTGTGAAGGTGTAGTACCTAATGTGAATTTGATAATGGGAAATTATATCCTCAAGGACAACTTTTGTGTTATAAAGATCGGGGTGGATGTTGTCCTTAGTGTCTAATGCCTCTATTCCTTAGGGATCGACTACACTAACCACTGGGTTTTTTTTTCTCCTTTAAATAGATGGTCAAGCATATACTATCAATGCTTTCTAGATAAAAAAATTCAAAGAGTTGATTCTAAACACACCCAAACTTTCCAAAGGACACTTTGGCTTCATGTATCGCTTATGCTATATGTAGGTAGAACCTTCTCACCAAATCATATTTTGGGCCTCTCCAAATTGCTATAGATATATAAGGTGGAATTTTAATAAATGTTCACATTTGGAAAGATTATGGAACATGATATTAATATTAACACCATTGAAGGCCACATGGTGGTTCAAACCTATAGATACAAAGATTTAAAATCTTTTGGGGGGGGCACCTTGGAAATAAGGATCATCGGTCCTAATAAAATATGTTATGTTGTTCATATTTCCTTGGACATAAAAAAGTGCTTCTTGTTGCTTCAGTAATCCTTATGGGACACTTAATCAAGGTACTATAAAAAATCGATTTCCTATGAATAGACCAATAATTTGATGTATGTGCTACTCAGTGCTAGATAATTTTCTTAGAATAACCTTTGCTTTGGCTACTAATAGATATTTATACAGATCCAAGACCAAATAGAATGCCACATTCAACACTCGTTAGGATCATTGCCAATTTTAGATGATTCCATTCGGAGTTTGAATCATTGTAACAACCTTTTAATATTAATGAACAAATTCTATTGTATATATCTTTGTAAATTTGTCCTTCCTCCTTGATCATAATACCATTTATAATAAGAAATGTTACCCCCTCACATGTAAGGGTAACTAGAGGATATTTTTTCTCCCATGATCCATGTCACATACATCAGCTCCGATGATGACATCCAGGATTCTCCACAAATAGTTTCCCGCATATGACTTCCACTTTATGCTTAGCTCACTCACATAAGATGATATGATGCATGAAACACATGAGATACCTTGTTCGGATACTTCATATCAAGTGATAATGTTCAATGATTTTGACATGAAAACAATGATCATAGGTTGAATTGGATGGTGGATCATGATGCTTTGAATTTATACCTTTTTCCTTGTTTGATCCAGGAGGATCTCCACACAAGGATTCAATACTTTTCACACCATGAAGAAGATCATTAAAATGATGAATGATAGGTGACATAGTTTAAAAGGAATGTTTAATTCTTCATATTGTAAAAATGATTAATTTTTTTAGCATAATGTGCTCATGTATTTTTTATTTAATTTGTAAAAAGGAAATTAAAATTAAGTGAGAGAATCCAACTCACAAATTATTTTCCTAGTCTTAAGGGGAAATTAGTTTTATGTGAGAATCCACCCCACAAACTAGTTTCCTAATTTTAAGAGGAAGTTGAGAGTCTCATGAGTTGGTTTGGGATTCTTCCTCATTTTATCACAAGTGGTTTCCTAGTCTCAAGGGGAAGTTAAGGTTGGTTGAGATGCTTTAGCATATTTTTCCTTGAGTTGTTATTAGATCCTAAAATTGTGGATATTGTTTCCTTGAATTATGGAGAGATGGAAACTATATAAATTCCTTATGTAAGCATTGTGGGGGAGGGCCCCCTTGAGGCCCCTTTGAGAGAGATTTGTATTGAGAGGAATGTAGTCCTTCTAGTGTCTGAAGAAATGTCACTTATGTGAGAGCCTTAAGTTCTCTTTTGTGTAAGAGAAGGTTGCTCTGGGTTTTCGGCCCTCTAAGGAGCATGTGCCACATTTTGTGACAAGATTTCAGACCTTTTTAAAGGACAATAAAGTGATTTGTATTCAAAGAAAGTCTGGAGATGTAGCCAGAAGGTTCTGGTGAACTCCATTATCATATGGGTGTCAAATTATATGTGTGAGTTGTGTTTGCATTCTCGCTTAATTAAGTAGATATTTAATTACACATATGCACCTAATTATGATAATTTTCTCACATTCATATGCATTTCTTAGAAGTTATATGCTCATGTTCACATGTAGTTAATCGTCAGTAAAAGGTCTTCATGGTAGAATTTTTGTAGAGAAAGATATCACATAAATTCTTGGATCAAGTGGTATCACAATAGGTCTGACCAGTTTTTCATATTGCGAACATCACAATGGGAAAAGAAAAGAAACAAGCATGGCTTCGTGATATTGAAGAAATCAACCAAACCATTCAAGTAGAGAATGTTGAATTGAGGAGTTTTCTTCAAGAACCTAAATAAGAAAATAGAAAACTATGAATGCAACTACAAGTTATGGAGGAGAAATTTGGGGAATGCTTCATTATAGGAGAATTCAAAAGTCCCTCCAAAACCAGACCAACTTGTGGCCATGGAAAGTATACTATTTATGGTTCTTTTAATGAAAATATTGATGACTACACATATTATCAGATAATAAAGGATGCTCTTCAAAAACCAAGGAACCAAGGTGGTTTCCTAGAATCCTCATCTACAACTTCATCCAACTAGGAGGAGCAGTTGGCCAAACTTCAGGAAGGTGACCAAGTGTCAGAAACATGAATGGAAGTAAAGAATTATCCATGTTCAATCCCTTCCCTTATAAATGATGATGCCTCTTTTGATTCTTTCGAAAGACACACCAAGGGAATTGGCTTGAAGGTTTTTAGGAACATGAGGTATAAAGGAGGAGGTATTAGTATTTATGGCCAAGGCATCATTCAACCACTGGAGGTTGAATAAAGACCTCGATATGTAGGATTGGGGTATGGTGAAAGAGAATGCTCAAAATTAGCATAAGCACGAGATTCTTCAAGAAAAGAGTTGGTATCATCACGAATGCATCACTTTTTGAAAGTTTTAGATCTAGCATGAGATTTCGAATGAAATCAACGTCTCCTCAAAAATCTTGGGAAAACAATAATGTTGTGAAGTGTTGAGACATAAAATATCTTTACAGTGAAGGCGAGAAGGACATGAAGTCACACAACTATTGCACTCACTTCCAAATGAGTGTTCATTGAATCAGGAAATGTTGGAAGCTTCACCCCAAGCTTCATCTCAAACCAAGCAGGAAGCATGTACAAGAGCCTATGTAGTTGGAGGCTTGATCCAAGTGAATCCTCCTTAGTCAAAAGGAAAAATTGTCAAAAATAAAAGTTCACGGGATTCAACAAAAACAACACCAAGTTGAAGAGCTCGATGAAAGCTTTCCAATGGTGCAAACATCACCTCAATCAGACTCCGAATGTAAAATTTATGGCCATTTGAAATTTACGTCAAACAAACAAATCTAGCAAAATCTGTATAGTGTTAACATCATCATGACGTCATTGTGTTGACATGGAAGAATGAGAAATTGCCACATGTCATGCATTTTTGGCACTTTCACGGGTCCATGTGGACTGGTAAAAATGTGCCACATGGTATCCATACATACACCACATGGAAGTACGGAGGTGACGTGTTAGCTAACATGGTTGTATGGTGATGACATCAACAGAGTGACTGGACCATACAAAATGTTGACTAGGAAATACAACGTTGATGAGGCAGGGTGGCGTGTAGAATGGCATTGGCGTGGTTGAGTTACTGGGTAGTACGATGGTTCACATGGAAGCATGAGAGGCTACCACGTGTTAGTTGGATTCAACCTTTTTAGGGGTCCAAATGGACCATCGAAATTGTTCCATGTGTCATCTGTATGGATGACGTGGAAGTATGGTAGATGACTAGGTGTTGACGTGTCATCTGACTGGGTTGTACGACATTGATGTAGGAATTGACATGTTGCTAACTGGACTTCCACTGGATTGTTGAATGGCCATTGACTGGCCAATTACAAAGTTCCATGTGTCCCAATATTGGATCACCACATGTCAACCCTCGTATGCCCAATGAGGGCTAGAATCCAAATCAAATTAAAAAAAAATAGGCAACTGGACCAGTCGATGCTAAACCCGATGGCCAGTCCAACCAATGGCCAACAACTGACGACAATCATTTAATTTTGGCGGACAAGGATCGACTGACCAACATCGAATTCGACGATCGAACCCCAAAACTAACGGTCAATGAGTATTAAAAAAGACGACCAACAAATGGTGGCATTATATTAAATTTTGCAGAAGTTACAATGACAAGATATTTTAAATACAACACAAAAAATTGTATCCAATCTAGGGGTTAGAATCCGGACCTCCCAGAAACCAACGTCTAATATACATTTTGGTGACCAACAAGCCAACAACCACATGTTGGTTCATCCTTCGGGGTTTGATTATTTAAACCATGTTTTTTCCATACGACAGGAAGCTATGGTCATCGATAAATTATGGGTGTGGATTTCAAGGTTTTGCAGGAATTTATTGCAGAGGTACAAAATTTTTGGCACAAATTTTGAGACATACCCTGTCATAATGAGACCTATGATTTCCTATTCCACATGGTTCGAGGAAAAAGTGACAATGACATAATTGTACGAAAGTATAGTATTTTTTGCGTGATTTTTTGAGCCAGATTTAATGGCACAATCCATTTTGTGATCTGAGCAACGTTTGAAGTCTATGACCAAGCCCATGTCCTCTTGGCATGTTTTTCGAGGAATATTTGCACCTTTCATAACAGGGTCTAGTTTATAGTAAAAATTTGCAAAATGATGAGACGGACTTGATGGTGTTGTGTATTATGAGATTTGAGCAGTTGATTGAGCACCTTGGCATGAAACCCAATGTAAGTTTCATGCATTTATGAGTTTTTCCTCTTTTTGGAAATTGAAAAAGGATGAATGTATGTTGAAGATTCTGGTGATGTTTGAGTGTTGCAGCAAGGCAACGAGATCTTAAGTATTATAGGAAATTCATTGCTTAAGCCTTGCATGCAAACTGAGACAATGCGGTAAGAGGCCATTTTGACACTTCGAAAAAAAGTAGTCATTTTTACAAACAAAAGTATCATAATTGTGAGACAAGTGTGATTATGATGGAACTATGTTGCACATGTTTTTAATAGGGGTATTTTCCTTAATGGTAATGTTGCCTTAAAATTTGATGTAATTTCCATTTTTCTTGAAAATGGAAGTTTCCATGAAATATTGTAAAGGCTTTGTAGCCTCTCAACGAGAGTGAGAGGCGGTTTTTTTGCCTAAGCCTTGTTGGAAATATTGTAATGGTTTTTGTAGCCACTATTGAGTGAAAAGCATCGTTTTTCTTGGGTCTGTTTTGGAAATCATTGTAAACTTTTTCATGAGTGTTTTATAAACTCCTGACAAGTATGGTATTGCTTTGAAAATTGCAAAGTTGTAATCCATGTATTATCATACACAAATTTGCATTGATGCAAGTTTTGGAATTAACATCCTCATTTTGAAGTACAAATGTGAAGGAAAAGAAGGGTGTGGCCTTTCAGAGACATTTGTTTATGGAGATCAAGGAATTAACTACAGAATTTCATTGAGGCAAGTGTTGGCATGGATATCCTCATTCTGAAGCACAAAGGTGAAGGCTAAGAAGGGTGTGGCCTTTCAGAGACATTTTTTATGCATATCGAGCAGTGGGGAAGTGCATCATGGAGTGTAAGACTCTTCCTAGAAGATGGTTGTGGAGATTCAAGTTACAATTTCTCTTTATACTTTTGGAGGACCACGAGTGATTTTTGTGGGGAGGTATGATCTAGGAGGATATCCACACAAGGATTCAATACTTTTCACACCATGAAGAAGATCATTAAAATTATGGATGATAGGTGACAAAGTTTAAAAGGAATTTTCAATGCTTCCTATTGTAAAAATGATCAATATTTTTTAGCATCTCATGTATTTTTCATTTAATTTGTAAAAAGGAAATTAAAATTAAGTGAGAGAATCCAACTCACAAATTAGTTTCCTAGTTTTAAGGGGAAATTAGTTTTATGTGAGAATTAATATCATGGATTAGTTTCCTAATTATAAGAGGAAGTTGGGAGTATCATGAGTTGGTTTGGGATTCTTCCTCATTTTATCACAACTGGTTTCCTAGTCTCCAGGGGAAGTTAAGGTTGGTTGAGATAATTTCTCAATTTTGTCCTTGAGTTGTTATTAGATCCTAAAATTATGGATCTTGTCTACTTGAATTATGGAGAGAGGGAAACTATATAAATTCCTTATGTAAGCATTGTGGGGGAGGGCCCCTTTGAGAGAGCTTTGTATTAAGAGGAATGTATTCCTTCTGGTGTTTGAAGAAATATCACTTATGTGAGAAACTTAAGTTCTTTTTTTTGTAAGAGAAGGTTGCTCTGGGTTTTCATCCCTATAAGGACCACGTGCCACATTTTGTGAGAATATTTCATCCCTTGATAAAGGAAGGAAAATAAAGTGATTCCTATTCCAAGAGGGTCCAGAGATGTAGCTAGAAGGTTCTGGTGAACTCTGTTAACATATGGGTGTCAAATTATATGTGTGAATTTTGTTTGCATTCTCGCTTGATTAAGTAGAGATTTAATTACACATATGCACCTAATTATGGTAATTTTCTAATGTCCATATGAATTTCTTATAATTTAGTTGCTCATGTTCACATGCAATTAATCGTCAGTAAAAGGTCCTTATGGTAGAATTTTTGTAGAGAAAAATCTCATAGAAATTCCCATATCATTGTTTCACCTTGGTTGTCATCATCATCTCCTAGTAAAGTGTTGTCACTCTTGGGAAAATTTGTACTATTGGGGGGCCTTTATATGGGTAACGTGTCCATATCCCAATTCATACATATCACACTCCATCTCTCCCATATTTGTTATCCATTCTTTTGGGTTGGTTGTCATATGTCACCCATAAAGGTTCATGCCTCATTATCCCATGAGAAGACAGAGAGCAAAGTCAAGAACCAAGAAATAATAAGAATCATGAGCTCTGATCACTCACGAAGAGGTCATCACCCCAAGTCCTATGTAATGAATGCATACCTAACAAAAAGGACTTAGAAAATAAAATCAAAAGAAAAAAAACGGTTGAATGAATAAAGAAAAAGGAAAATAGGGGTTTGGAAAGACATAGTTCCGAGGAAAGGGCAACTCATTTCCTAAGCGCTCCCTCATACAAAGGAACTCATAAGGATGAATATCATGCATAACCTTTCATGACTATGCCACCACCCATGAAAGAAACCCCAAACCATATCTTATGCCATTACACATACTCCTTGATGGTTTTCTTGGGAAATACTCATTTTCCTAGGTACTCTCACACCTAATATGGGTTAATAACGATCCTCCCATACCTAAACTTGGAAATTTGTATGAGCTAGTGTGAAGTTTGAAGAGGATACTTAATTTGATCTATATAGTGGCTTTTACATTGACATGTCTCACTTTATATGTTGCATTTGACTTGTGTACATGCCTCCTATTTTAATGGATACATTGGACTACTTAAGCCCCTCTTTGGATGATGAATTTAACATGGCTACCCATTTGATTGATGCCCTGGTCCTTTTGAGGGAGTTGAGGGGTTACTAGCACATTTGATGGAGGTCCTCTCACTACTCAATAGATTTTGTTCCAC
Source organism: Picea engelmannii (assembly GCA_009831015.1). Lineage (NCBI taxonomy): Eukaryota > Viridiplantae > Streptophyta > Pinopsida > Pinales > Pinaceae > Picea > Picea engelmannii. Next base: position 366,584 of record ML777478.1, read on the forward strand.
ATATCTTGGAGGACGTTGAGCCTTATGATGACATGTAACTCTTGTTGAGACACCCTAACACCCATGGGGTATGATTTGACAACTTGATGATGGGACGTTGCACTTTACATGATTATATGACACCTTTTGATGAGAAAAAACACATTTTGGGGCATGATTTGACACTTACTGATGAAATGTTGCAACCCTTAGAGGCAACGTTTCACTTTTGGACCCCCTACACTTCACTTTCTGGTGAGTCGTCCACTTTATGAGGCAACACATGCGATGTTGAACATACTTCTATGATGGATCAATTGTATTATGAGCATGTTTACTTAATCTTGGAGGCATCATTGGGGGTCTTAGTGACCTATCCACTCTTGTATCATGGATATTTTATGTTTTGTTTCTTTATCTCTAGGGTTTTTTAGAGACAAAGGAATTATTTTATGTGTTTAGGGATTTTTATGGATAAGAAAGGGTGCTTCATCTCTCATATAAATAAGGGAGGCACTTCTAACTTGTAAATTGTTGTTAGTTGTGGAGAATTATCACTACTTGTCTAGTACTTTCTCTCTTACCTAAATCACCATGGATGGCTAGTTAGAGCGACTTGTTCAAGATGATGTATTATGGATGCATTTACTTATTCTTGGATGTTCATTTTTAGGGTTTTGATGGATGAAATATTTCTTTAGTAAGTGGTCTCACTTTATCTTATGGATTTTTTTATGAATGAATGTAAGTGTATTTGTACTTCTCTAGTGATGGTTGCGCATTCTCTTGGTTTGTTTTTTAACAAACCCTTTTTTTCAAATATTTTGGAAGGTTACTAGTGGAGTGTTGAGGAAAAGGTATGGAAAACCTTACTCAATAATTTTCAGATCTTTTCAAGTTAAGACAAGATAGTTTGGAATTTCACCCAGGGTTTATAGCCTAAAAAACAATCACTTAATCCACAAGTATTAAGTACAAAGGATCAATGTTGGTTTTTATGTGTTATATATAACAATGCCAAAGAAATAAACTTAAATTTTTTTACATGAATGTGTGTAGAAATTACACAAATGTATACATGGAAATAAAAGAAAAACAATGAACCAGATCATTAAAACACATGTGTGAGACCGAAACAATAATATTATTTTTCATTTATTTCAATATGAGATACAAAACTAGGTTCTCTTTACAAACCCCTGCAAGGGTAGGGACCAAAATCAGATTTAGAAGCCTTCGATGGAAACCATACCAAAAGACTCTGACAATAAGAATAAAATTGAAGCTAAAGATCTGGATCAACTTGCCACAAAATGTTATTAGTTGACTCTGTAAGATATTATTTATCAGTCATGAAATTCAACTCATACACAAACAATAATACACAGACTGTCAAAGATAAATCATACACCTTTAAAACAAGTTGTTGAAATATTTGATTCAATTTTTTGAATCATGCTGCCTTCAACAAGACCTTGTTGTCATTAAGAGGGTTAAGCCTTCTAGTAAACTCAGAATGAATGAAAGTAAAAAATATCTCACTAGTATAGAGAAAAACTTATGGTTGTACTTCTCCTTCTATTCTCTCCCCCTTTGTCTCTTCATCTAATTGATATTTTATTCCTTCTCAATAATTTATGGTTGTTCAACTACCTTTATTTAGTTAAGCCAAATTAGCTTAACTAATTAGTTGAGACAAGAAATAATAGTATATAAAGGTCTACTTAATAATAACTAAATAGGCAAGACCCCTTGTGACTCCCAATTATTTATTTTAATAATCATCAAACATGAAATATAAAACTCAATCATTTGATTTCAAATATATCCTCCTTGTAACTCCCGTTCTCATAATTATGATCGAATATTTTAAATATCAACAAAATATAATATGACCATATCCAAAAGTATCATATCCTTGATGTCTCAAAAAAAATTGCCTAAATATATGATTTTTGTCCAAAACGTCGTCAAAGTAAAAATATTGTCTTCAACATAAAAAATAACATTAATCATCATCAAAAACCATATTTACCATGAGAGGCATTTGGCCTCTTTTCATTGATGTCTCCTTTTGATATTTTTGTGGCATCCTTTGGCTGGTTGGAACCTTGAGGTTGAAATGCACTGATAACATCAGAAAAATCATCCTTAAGATGAAGGGAGGAGGACACATATTTGGAAGACTCTTTGGATGATCTGGAGGGAGTGGCTACTTCTTTTCCTTTGTCCTGCACAGGTTCGGGGACATCGATTTTTAATCTCTTGCTAACTTGAGATGACTTCACGGGTGAGACAACATGATCAACTTTGGAAATTTGATTCTTTGGTGGTGGTGGAGGGGGTGATGGAAAAGAAGCAGTAGGCAAACCATGGTGATGAATAGTAGGTTGGTGGAAAATCTCTTGCCAACCATTGTTGGCAAGACATTATGGTTTCATTGATACTGAGGAGGGACTCAGATACCGGAAAAGTTTTGATGTGCTTAGAAGGGAGGTATTTCAGGTCAGTGATGGAGGATCCCTTGTCCTATTAGGTTGAAGAACCCACCTTGGAAAATATGGTTAAATTCATGTGGATCAACATCAAAATAGAAAACTGAGGTCTTCTATGACCCCTATGTCAATTTCTTCTGCCTCTATTGCCTCTATCATTATTGCCTCTACTGAAGAAACTAATCCTAAAGAAATATTCCAATTAGTTATGAAAACACTTGACAACCATGCATGATCCTTACCTAAATAAAATCAAATGTTACCTCTATCATTCTCAACAAAATCACATGTAATCAATCCATTCATCATACTACTCAAATCAATAATTAATTTCTATTGAACAGGGAATGATAGGGTTATTGGGAAGATGAGGGGTTGATAATGAACAAAAATTTATAGAATGGACGGGAACCACCAGTGGATATTGTTCAAGCAAACACAGATGTGACTTTCATATAAAAACAATAGTTCCATTTCCAAATTTCAAACGCTAGTCACTTCCTTTTCCTTGTTATTATTTCTTTTGAAATGGAATTCACAATAGCAGAACAGGGAATTGAAATGAATTTGGAAATATGGTGGGATTGTAAGGAAAATTCGTATAATGAACAATAAATGATATGGACATTGTTCCATTAAATAAAATGACATTTGTTCTTAAAAATTGTGTACCCTTAATTTCCAAAAAAAAAACATTTAAACAGTAGGCAATCTCAAAGTTAAAGATGCAACAACTTCCATATCAAACCCAAAGCATAACTCCAGGACTATCAAACTCAACCAGTTAATTCCTATCTTTTCTTCATTCACATTTGATCGAAAAAAAACACAATTTATATGCACACTTTCCATAATTCCAACTAACAACGACCATGTTAAGATCACTTAGAGAGGACATGGGGAGGACGAGGAAAAGAACATGCCATCAAAATTAATCATTTACATCAACCAAATTTAATTGTTGTACAATGGATTGGGTTAGAGACCTTATATTCTATTAGCTGGTCACCCTTGCTTCTTCTAACAATCAAACAACTCCAAGCATCACTGAGCCAAAACAATTATAACCAATTTCTTCCCACTATACAATTTTTTTCTTTTTAATTGCAGAGCTCTTTTCATATGATGGACTATCAACAGAATCATTCCATCAATTAAAATAGATCACATCAAGCGTGCAATGGAGTGTAACGTAAGCCAACAAATTACCAACATACGAGGCTGGTATATACTTTCAGTATTTTCTATGAGTCGGGATGGGTTTGAAACCATGGATTTCCTTTTTTTTATTCACTATACGACCTTCAAAAATGACCAAGACTCATGTAGGTAGTCAGCCAATGAACCAAGGAGTTATGCAAGTAGCGGATATCTCTACTATCGGGTTAACACAACCACTTCAAAACCCAAATTCAAGTCCACAATAGTCACGACAAGGGAGAATGGGGTCTGAACGGCCATATGCGTGAGAGAATTCTGCAAGTGGAGTTTGTAACATGAAACCAAAACCTCCAATAACTTTACAACAAGGTTTGACATAGTCGCTTCCATGGTGGCTGCCAAGTAAGAACCCGAATTTTCATAGATTCAAACTGTAAAATGGCAACTCAAAAGGGTAACAAACCTCTCATGAGTAGAGCAGGAGATAATAATACTACATTAAAAGAACCCATAACTGACTATCTCTTTTGTTTACCATAAAAACCCTCCAGGATTCAGTCACAGGACATGGGTGATCACAAAACAAAATTTCCATAATTGTATCAACAACAAGGAACAACAACAACTATTCATCCACTCCAGGTGCAACCATAACCAAATAACTTGAACATGAAAGAGAATTAAAAAAAAAAAAACCAACTTGCAACATTCGAAATGCCAACCAATATCATTTGCACAGACATAGTATACATTCAACCACTATATATTTCAGAAAGAAAACACTATGCATACAAATTTTAAGAGCCAACAAAAAGATTCTATCTAGAGTGAGGTTACAATGATGAATGGAAGGGTGAGACTCACCATACCTATGAGGAAAGCGTTGATAAACACAAAGATTGTCGCTATTCTCCCAATGACCGAGTGAAACGAAGGAAAACTAACCAGAGGAACCAAAAATGTGCGACAATGTGAGGATGGTGAGATCGAGGTGGGGTAAGAACGATGTGTAGTAAATGCACGTCTCTTCTCCACCCTCTAATTATTTTCCATCAACCATATCTAGGGTGGATTTCATCCAAACTTCATCATTTGCATTAATCAACCATATTCAAATCCAACATGTCACTTCTACTTTGCCAAATTGAAATGAAAACCATCCTATACCATATTTTTATACCAGTGCCAAAATATAATATGTCCCATATTTATAACAAATTCCAATTTGCAAGGATTAATTGACCTCAAAACAATTGCATAAACCATAACTATTGTCCACCAAACATAACCAATACCATAACACAATATGCCATGAATTCAATATGTCATAACCAATGTCTGTGTGAGTAGAAATTCAAATTTTAATCATAGATGTATAACAATCATAACCAAAGTTCTTTTCACTTCCAAACTTTCCTTTGACTTTTAAATTGTCATCCCTTATCATCATTGATTGCATGGGAAAAATTGTTCGAATTCCTATCTTTTTTTCAAACTATAAAATGCTTCATAAAGTTGTCATGTGTGCAATTTAGAGAAGCGTTTATTTTTCACCATGATTTAAACAGGGGGTCCCACCTATTTAGTATATTATTATGTATATGTATATAAATAATAAGGCATTGTAACCCATTTGTAGGCAGGTATATTACGTTGTGCTTCTGGGCATCAACAAAATAACGACTCTAGAGGGAAATCTCTTTCTAACAGATTCAGAACTCAAAATATTCGATTTCACAAACCAGTAGAATTAGATGATAGAAAAAGTGTTGAAAAGAATAGTTATGCAATAGGGGGAAAAAATATGGTTTAAGGGAAATAATGAGACGAGATTTCGGGAATAACTTATGGAAAGTGGTATGTATGAGGGGTTTTGTTCATGTATGCATAACATTTGAAAAATACATATAATACTTCTTAAAGTTTCAAGGAGAATGTTTCTGATATGCTCTTTGGATCTCATGATGGAGGGAAGAAAGGGATAGCAGAAATAGGGAAGAAGACAAAATCAACTATCCTATAATAGTGTTGAAAGAAAAAAGCAATTTCAACGATGTCTGAAAGGAGGACATCATGACAGTTGTGTGTATCTTATTTTTCGTTGATCAATAATATTTACAGAATGACCTTATTATGGAAAAACGGATCCAGACTTTATTTATGATAATCACGAAGAAAAAAACAACAGAAATTGAAAATTCAATAAACCAAAGTAAAAAGAAAACAATAAAACAAAAGACTATATGTAGCAGTCATTGTTTTACAAGCGTTTAACCATCAAGTTGGTTCCACATAATGTTTCAAGTGGGAACCATTAGTATTGTGTGAGAACAACCGCTAGACTTCCAAATGCTTTAGGAGATATGAGTTTGAACCTAGGATAAAAGCGATTTTGAAAGGACCTAGCCATAGTTTTTGGAACTTAGAGTGTCTTCCTCTCTCAGCATGGGATGAGTCCCATAGTAGGACTTTCTCATCAATCTTAAATTCAACATCTTTCACTTGTCTGTTAAAATAATTTTTCACAGTTGTTTTCTTCTCTTTATGTTCTCCAAGGAAAAATTCATTTGTTCTTCCAGGGATAACAATGCATTTATCCTTTGGGGAACATTGGAAGAATTTAATTATTCAATCTGTAACATCATCTGTAAGGAGGAAAGCTCCAACTCATTAGGAAGAATATCATATTGACCATATATGAGTTGAAAGGGAGTATATAATGTGCTTTCCTTGGTGGTTGTGTGATCTTCCCAAAGAGCGTAAGTGAGAAGTGTGTGCCACTGGCAAGGTTTATCCTCTATGGTCCTCTTTATGATCCTAACCAGATTCTTGTTAGTGGACTCGGCTTGCCCATTTCCTTCGAGGTAATAAGCATATGAAGTGAAATGTTTGACCCCTAATTTAACCATAAATTGAGTCAACTTCGCAGAAATTGAGGTCGGGCCATTGTTCATAATGATCTCTAATGGAATACCAAATCTGGAAAAGATATTAGTTTCTAGGAAAGAAATTACTTGCTCATCATGTGCGTGTCTAAGAGGGACAACCTTGGTCCATTTAGTAAAGTATTCATTGGTTGTCAAAATAAAAATATGCCCTGCAGAAGACGGAGGATTGATAGGACCAATAAATTCTAGGCCCCATTTAGAAAAAGGGAAATATGGGAGGACATGTTGTAAAGGAATGGTAGAAAGATGTTATTTCCCAACAAAGTTTTGACACTTATCACAAGATCTTGATAATTTATAGGAATCTCTAAATATCGAAGGCCAATGGTAACCATTTCTTATGATTTTAAAGAAAGTAGATTTAGCATAAAAATGGTGACCAATGTGAATGACAGAAAATGATGATCCATGAATTTCATGTAACAATTTGTGTGCTTCTTCATCATTCACACATCGAAGTAATAAAACATCAACAAACCTTCTAAACAAAATGTATTTTAAAATGATATACCTGGAATATTCGAGGCCTTTCTCTGGTGAGGATCTAAGTTATCCGTGAATTTTTTATGTTGTAAGTAATACACCAGATTTCTATACCAAGGATGCTCAGATATAAGAGGATTTTGATTTTCAATATAGAATGGAGTTGAAAGAGGATTATCTTGATCATCAAGTTCTTCACTTGGTTCAGGATGTTGAGATAAATGAAGGGCTATGTCTCGTCCCTTGATTGTTTTTGAAGCCAATATGGTTAAATCGTGCTCTTGAGTTTTGGCAAGCCAATGTACAACTTTTCCTGAAAGATAAGTTTGTGAAAGAAGAAACTTGACAGTAGGCAAAGGGACTCTTACCTGCATATGTTTTCCTAAAATAAAGCAACAATTTTTTTTTATAGCCTTAACAAGAGAAAAAACATGTTTTTCAATATAAGATCACTTTATTTCATCATCTGATAAAATTTGGCTCATGTATGCTACAGGTTTTTCATTGTTTTGTTCATCACTTTGTAAGAGGATAGCAGAAATTGCTTCCTAGGTGGCATTGGTATATATCATAAAATATTTCTCAAAATCCGATTTTGCCATAACCGATGCAAAACTGATTGCTTTCTTAATCCTAAGGAAAGCATTTTCGACATCATTTGTCCAAGAAAAAAAATGATCTTGCTTCAAAAGATAATGAATTGTCTTAACCATGACAGCAAAATCGGGAACAAACCTATGGACAAAATTGATAATTCTCATGAAAGCTTGGACTTATTTCTTGGAGGTGGGGGCAGGAAGGTTTAGAGTCATAGTAATTCTTCCAGGATCAATGCTTATTCCTGAATCAAAAACAATATGACCGAGGAGATTTCCCTTCATGACACCAAAAATATATTTGGAAGGATTTAAAGAAATGCCAAATTTTATGCAACGCATGAGAACTTTTCTAAGATGACAAAAATGATCCAACCAATTCTTTGAATAGACAGTCAAATCATCAAGATAAACTTGTATAATTTTACTGATCATATCGTCAAAATCTATCTACATAACTCTTTGAAAAGTGGCACCTGGATTAGACAAGCCAAAAGGCATGCATTCATAAGAAAATTTTCCCAAGCATGTAGTAAATGTGGTTTTATATCTATCAGTCCTCTTTACCTTGATTTGATTATACCCAGAAAATCCATAAAGGACATCATTTGTGACCCTGCAACCTGTTATAAAATCGTTTCCATATTAGGGAGAGGAAAATGATCTTTGACATTTGCTCTGTTAAATGCATGGAAATAGACACATGATCTGATATGAACAGTAGTCTTCCAAATAGGAACCAGATTTGAAACCCACTCAGAATACTTAACTGGAAAGATTAAACCGGCTTTCGATAATTTTTCCAACTCTTTCCTAATAGTAGCTTCGAGTCCAAGGTCAATAGCTATTTGTTTTTTCCTAACCAATTTTACCCCTTCCTTGATAGGAATGGCACGTTTTATGAGAGCAGGATCAAAACCACAAATATCCTCATATGACCATGCAAAAAAATCTTGAAATTCACGGAGTAGCTCTGTGAATTTTTCCTTTTCTTCATCAAAACATTGGGTACCTAGTTTAACGATCTTTGGAGATTCAGGTGTCCCAAGGTTCAAGGAAATTGTATCACCCACTTTCCTTTTCAAATCCTCTTCCTTATGTGTCTATTTGTTTCCTACATCACTTGACGAAAATGAACTTTCGAGAGGAGTCAAGCTTTTAGGAAATTTATCATCTTCAATAGATATGATTTTTTAGGATTAAATGGTTCATTTTGTATGAAATCACAAATGCCTTCACCACTCGGGAAAACCTACCATGACTCTATTTTATTGGGGATGACTATATATATATATATATATATATATATATATTGGAATGTACAGTCAGGTCATTGAGGTAAAAAAAAATCGGGTAGGAGATGTTGTAAACACATATAACCTATCAACCATTGAATTAAGTTCCCTCTTAAAATGAGTGATGTTAAATGATAAAAGACTTGAAATGAGCATCCAAACATCTTAGGTATAGTGTTTAAGAAACTTGTTGCTTGGTGAATAAATATTACGTACAAGGTTCACCACAAGTTTAGAATCACCAAAATTTGTAAGGTGGCCACAACCAAGGTTATATGCATTTTCGATGCCTAACAGTAAGGCCACAAACTCGGTAACATTGTTTGTGCAAGAAAATTCTAACCTATAAGAGAAAATTGTGGAGTTTACCTATAGGAGAATATAGGATGATTTTGGCTCCATTACCTTCGTTTGAGCATGAGCCATTGAAATGCATGTGCCACATGCCATAGTCAAAATCAATTGGTTCAAGGATAGTGTCACCCTCATCAACAAAGATAGAGTATACTCCAAAATCTCCCTCAAGATAATTTATGTTAGGTTGGGGAACACTCTCTATATATGGTGAAATTATTCCTTCTCTAAGGACTATAATATTATTTTCATTCCTAGGGACAGACAGATGTGTTCTGTCAAGCGAAAGATATCCACATGTTAAGTCTTGCTAGTCTCTTCCTAAAATAATTGAATATTTTCTTACTGGAATATCAATTACTGGATGTTGAGGATTGTTCTTATCTCAGGGTGTGTGCAGAGAACTAAGGTTACATCCTTGATTTCACCTATAGTTGACTGCTGCAAACTATTATAAGAGATCATGCTTCTAGAATTTTCATTAGTGCACGATAAGCCAAGCTCTTCCATGATAATTTTTGACATTACACTTGGACCAAACCCGCCATCAATTAGGAAACAATGAGCTATTTTATCCATAATTTTTACATAAATATAAAAGGGGGATTTTTTATAGGGTTCCTAAAATTATTTACACCTATCTTATTTACAGTTGAATCCTCTTATTTTGACTCTTCAAAAAGATTGGCTATGGTAGAGACTTTACCTTCCATAAAATTCTTGAGATGCTTTCGTTGTTCTGAGACGACAACCATGTCCAAAAGAGTAGCATCAGCCTTGATATTTGATCTGGATTTATGCGGGAACCCAATGAAATACATAAATACACATAAACACAGAGATGAAGCATAAGTAAAACTTCATTTCATTAACAACAAATGACTGAAATATGCTTACAGACAAAATAGAAATAAAATAGCTCAGGCGCTGGTATTTTATCTATGAGAAGAGATGTGGCGGCTACTAGCCTCTGAAATCTATGTTACAATGAGGCTCGAAGGCCTATATATTATTGAGAAACAATGGAAAACCCTAAACATCCAAAAACCTAACCCCGGGAGATGAAACACCAGAATATGGGCCCCGTTGGAGTAAATTGGTACATCAATTTCTCGGGGTCGTAACTTTGGCATACTATCTTCGTTTGACACACATGATACATATTTAGAAAGATCTATCCGAGGACTACACTACTGACAGTGAATATTGAGTCTGAAACAAACTCATATTCGCCATAGCATTGCTTCCCAAAAAATGTCGTTTAGGGCCTCAAAACGACTCTGAAAGTTCAGGACCCGAAAAACTACTAAAAATAGTAAATTGTGCTACAATTAAGGAAATTGAAAAACTAAAAGAAACAATGGTGTGGGTCCAAGTGGAATAGGCGGGTGGCCACCAATATCCACCTGGATCATTCCTCCCCCCTTAGGAATAAGTGGTCCCCATTGCGTTGAGTTCCTCCATGAGATGAGGAAACTTCTGCTGAACTTGGTCCCTGGTGAGCCACTTGCCCTGGTGAAGGCGTTGGCTTGCTTTGACAACTCAATATAGTTGGATCCTCTATTGGAATGTGTTCTTGATCTTTGTGTCCATAATCCGATCATTTGTGGCTTGTTCCATGCAATCTGGATTTAACTCTATTGGTGTGAGTTTTTCTACCATGTCGGATGTGTCCAGTAGAGGTGGAAAGTAGGGTCAAAGGCGGTCCACATTGAACATTGGGTGTAGACCAAGGAATGGTGGAATATTAAGCTCAAAGGAATTGTTTGCTACAACCTTGGTGATGGTGTATGGCCCATATTGGAGCGGGTGAATCTTGCGGTAGGGTCCAACGAGGCGCTCCTTTTGCAAATGTAGCCACACTTTTTCTCCCACCTGGAAGTTGTGTGGCACCCAATGTTGATCATGTCGTTGCTTGTACTTAGCATTGGCTCTGTCCAAGATGTCATGAACCTGTTGGCAGATATTTTGAATGCGCTCAATGAAGTCATTTTCCTTGTCAACCTCAGACTGGACATGGGTTGAATCTTCTTGAGTAGCCGCAAATTGAAATATCCTTGATCCCGCTGACCAGGATATCTACTACAGATCTAGTGTTATGTCTCACGGAACTAATACACTGGGGGTTTCTGAATGCATTTTATCTTTAGATATGATACTCTGGGGGTTTCTAGATGCGTTTTTAGTTGTGTGTTTGAGATATTTATGGTTATCACAAGTGCATGTTGGTTATTGCATGTGCATGTTGGTTATTTCATGTGCATGTTGTGTATTTATGGTTTAAACAATATATAAAGTATGCATGTAGAATTAAGGAACATCAACTGCCCAATAACATGTATTATGTGACTCAAGCATGGAAATACAATAATATACTGGAAATATAGAGTATAATCGTCAACTAGATCTCATGGATCATCACTGGAATACAAAAAAATAGAATAAAAATACTCATGATCAGAAGATGAAGGCATATCTGATGCATGCACGGATAGATAGTAAAAAATGTGCAATCCCAGAGAATTACGGTAACCACTACCAGCTAGAAAACTCATCCAAAGGGATAGATCGTCAGAATGCACTAGAAACTTCTCCAATATAAGTGCCTTGTCTTCTAGACTGAAATGGATGAGTGCCAGATGTCAGATCTGATCTCTGAGGCATTGGATCTGGACCCCTGGGGTATTTACACACCTCCTGGGAAATTGTATGCACCCGAAATGATTCCACCAATGGAATCTACTGCTATAGGACTCAAAATGATCATCTTGCCAAATGAAAAACTAGGTCGGAAGGGTTTCCCCAGATCTGCTCTGATGCTCCGTCTGCAACCTCAAATTTCCTATCGGAAGAGCTGTGCCCTAAATGGTTGGATGATGCACAATGCAAGATTCCAACATTAGAATATGATGGAGAATGGATCAATCTGAGCACCCTGTCTGGATCTCAACTGGGTTGGAAGGAAAATGCAATATGAAATCGGACCTCGTGTAGCTCCCCAAACCCTCAAACTGACGTGCGCCCTCACTAGTTGAGTTGTGCACTCTGCACTAGATACTCCTGAATAGCATGGTGAAATACCTGGATGGTATCTCCGATGGGATAGGGTGTGTCTCTCAACACCTAAACTGATCAATGGTGGTGGTTTCCTCCAGAAATCCACAAAACAATAAGGTCGACTCTCTTCCTCCTCTGGGAACTCTCAACATCAAATCATAACAATGCACAATGATGAATTAGGTCAAATTCCTCCCTTTGTACCATTCCCAACCTAATTCACCATTGACCTCACTTAATCTAGGTGATTTTCCTCCTAAGCTAAATAATTAATTAATTAAGTCCCCCTTTAGCACCTTTTCATTCTAATTCTTTGTTGACTTAGGCTCAAGTGACTTTTCCTAAGTTTTTAGATTAATTCATTGTTTAGCCATCAATTCACCCTTGTTTCTCCATCTTGTTCCCTATTTGTGCCTAACTATAGTCTACGGGAACAAATAGAGTACTAAGTCACTTCCTCATGGCCTACTCTTGGGAATAGGACATCGCAATTCTCCCTCCCTGATATTACTTGTCCTCAAGCAACATCAATCCTGGGTGTTGCAAAATATGCTCTCCCTCCCATGTGGCATCCTCCACTGGAATACCCCTCCATCTAATCAATCATTCTCTGATTACCTTGTTCCTCAACCCGCGTTCTCTCTACTCGAGCACCTCCTCAGGCACTAACTCCAACTGGCCATCCTCATCTAAAGGTGGCAGCTCCTCTGAAGTGTTGATATGTTGTCCCACTGTCTTTTTAAGGCAAGAAACATGAAAGATGTTATGAATATTGCTAACCTTCGGTAGCTCTATCTCGTATGCCACCTTGCCTACTCTCCCGATGACTCTGTATGGCCCATAAAATCTCAGTTTCATTTTCTATGCTCCATTCCTCTTCAAGGAGGATTGTCGATATGGTTGTAATCGTATAAAAACCAAGTCCCCAACCTCGAAACTGCGCTTGATCCTCTACCTATCTGCATAGATATTTTTCTAATTTTGTGTTGCCTGTATGCTTTCCTTTACTACCTGTTGAATCCTTTAGCTCTCTTGCACCCAATATTTGGCCACTAGGACCCTGCTATCCCCAAATACAGTATCCAAAAAAGTGGGTGCATCGTATCCATTCAATTCTCTAAATGGTGACATCCTGATAGACATATGGTGTGTCGTGTTGTAACAATACTCACCCATGTGCAACCACTTCACCCATGTGCATTGTTGTCCTCCCACATAGTTCCTCAGATACCCCTCCACCCATTTGTTGATGATATCTGTATGGTCATTTGTTTGTGGGTGGTAGTTGGTACTCGTGGCTAGCTCTGTGCCTATCAATCAAAAAAGATCCTTCCAAATTGCGTTGATGAAGCACCCATCTCTATCACTAACTATCTTCTTGGGTAGGCCATGCAATCTGAATACCTCTCTAAAAAATAACTCTGCTACCTATATGGCCTTGTAGTCCATGGTTATGGTGAAGAAATGTGAAAATTTGGTCAGCTTGTCGACCACTACAAATATACAGTCCCTGCCCTGCATGTGGGGAAGGCCTGTGATGAAATCCATAGAAATGCCCTCCCATTTCTTCTCTAGAATGGATAAAGGTTGTAGTAACCCTGTTGGGTTTGTATTCTCTAACTTGTTCTTCTGACAAGTCGTGCACTCCTAGATGTGCTTCAGTACATCATACTTGAGACCCTTCCACTAGAATCTCTCCCTGATCTTCCTGTAAGTTTTGAAATACCCCTGGTGCCCTGTTGCATGCAAATCATTACACACCTTCAGAACATTCTCCTTTAAGGTATATTCTGGAACCAAGTAGATCTAGTCTTTGTAGAAAATGGTGTCATCTAGTACCTGGTATCTATCTTTGACCACCTGTCCATCCATTACCTCAAAAGCAATTTTTTTTTTGAATATTCCACCAACAAGTGTGCTTTCCAATCTGTGTAAATGTCCATCATTGAACACCCTAGTGGCCTCCTAGACAAGGCATCTTCCATGAGGTTCCTTTTTCCCTTGAAATACTCTATGTAAAAGTCAAAGGATTGGATCTTAGAGACCCACTTCTTTTGCCTCTCACTGAGGTCTTTCAAATCTAGGAAACACTTGAGACTATTGTGATCAATCTTCACTACAAATCTGTTGCCCACCAGATGCTGCCTGAATTTGGTTAAGGTGTGCATAATAGCTAGCATTTCATTGTCGTAGATGGGGTAGAGTCGCTCTGAATCGTTGAGATTCCTTCTCTCAAACACAATGGGATGGCCTCCATGCATCAACACTTCTCCAATTCCCACCTCTGATGCATCACACTCCAATACGAACGACTACGAGAAGTCCAAAAGGGATAGAATAGGGCATGCGCTCATAACCTCCTTCATCTTCTCAAATGTCTGTTATGACTCCTATGTCCACTAAAAGGCACCCTTATTTGAGTGGTTCTCCTAATTGCGAAAACCCCCTAACAAACCTCCTATAATAACTGCACAAACCAAAGAAGCTCCTCAACTCTGTCAAACTCCTGGGTGTTGGCCAATCCAAAATGGCCCTGATATTTTCCTGATGTACCTGAACCCCCTGTGCACTGATGATGTGGCCCAAGTAAATAAACTCTGTCATCTGAAACTCACACCTAGACTCTTTGGCGTACAGTGACGGTGCTTCCATGATGCTCAATACCTCCTCCAAGTGCCCCATATGCTCCTTCCATGTCTTGTTGTAGACCAAAATATCATCGAAGAAAACCAATACCGATTTCCTCAAATAACCCCTGAAAATCTGGTTCATGCAAGACTGGAATATAGCTAGTGCATTGGTTAGCCCAAATGGCATAACCAGAAACTCAAAATGGAAAAAAATGGCACTGAAATGTCGTCTTCTCTATGTCCTACTCTCTGATGTTGATCTAATGATATCCAGAGCGTAGATAAATCTTTGAGAAGAAAAATGCCCCATGCAGCTCATCCATCAACTTGTCAATGCGAGGGATAGGATATCGGTTTTTTCTGGTTTTCTTATTCAAATCCTAGTAGTCGATGCACATCCTCATGGTACCATCCTTCTTCAGGACTAAGACAACTGAAGAGGCAAATGGACTGCTACTAGGTCTGATGTGTCCCATTGCCAACAATTCCTTGATTGATTTTTCTATCTCATCCTTGAACCTCTTAGGATGAGGATAGGGGGGTGATCACAGGTTTTGCCCCCTCCTCCAACTCAATGGTGTGCTCAAAACCCCTGTCTGGTGGTCTCTCTGGTGGAATCGAACCAAAAACCCACTGATGTTGTCCCAACAAGTTCACGATCTCTATCTGATACTATTATCGACCCTCGAAATCCTTCCACGTAGTGATCAAGCACTTTGCAGAAAATGTTTCCTCCCCATACCTGAATATCCTCTCCATCCTCTTGGATGAGATTGTCCTAGGTGCCCCTATTGACATGCCCCTTAGGAAAACCCTCTTCCCATCACTATCTCTAAATCCCATCTCTAAGGTTTGGTAGTTGGTGGTGATTTTACCCAAGGTGATCAACCATTGAACTCCCAAAACTACATTTGTGTTTGATAGGTCAACCACATAAAATATATCTCTCATAGTGTAGTTTCCCAACCTTATCTCCAAGTCCAAAACTTTGTCTAGACACTCCATGGTATGGCCATCTGCTATTGTGACATCAAATCCCTCAAAATCCTCTATCTAAAGGGCCCATATCGATACCAATGAAGCGTCGATGAAGTTGTGGGTGGCCCCACCATCTATCAGGGAGATTTCTTATTGCCCCTGAATAGTACCTTTGATCTAGAGGGTGTCATATCTAGGTACACTAGAAAGGGTCACTATGACTCTGCCCTTTGCTGGTTACCATCTGCTATCCTGCTCAGGAGGTTATGGAACAACCAGTGGGTGGGTCCCTTCTGGTGTCAGTGGTCTACGGGGAGGTTTCTCCTCCACCTACTCTGGCTCCTCCTCTGAGCTGGTGGATTCACTATCCTGATCCTCCTCCTCACTGTCCATGTTGTCTATGGCCACCTTAATATAGTGAATCTCTCCCTTTCCCATGCATATGTGGTCTGGGACCCAAGGATATCTACAGTTGAAGCAAATCTTCTTCCTCATAAGCTCTCACCTCATCTCATCATCCAACTTATCCTTACCCTTCCATTCCCTCTGTAATGGATTCTGGTCTCGATCCTTCTGTGGTATGGAGGATTTGGAAAAGGGTTTACTTTTTGGCACTAAATATACCAAATATCTAGTGCGTAGGATGGCATCCTGCAGGGTGTGAGGTCGACATGCCTTCACCCATCCTCTCAAGGGTTATGTGAGCCCTTATGTGAATAGCATGATTAGTCGGGGCTCAAATATATCTGTCACTGCCAGTGCTACCCATTGAAACTATGAGATGAAAGCCTTTGATGTGCCAGTTTGTCTCAACTGGGCTAGATCTCTGAAATAGATCTCTGGATCCCTCCTGTCGAATATGTCCATGAGTCTCTCTGTGAACTCTCGGTAGGAGGTGATGCGATTGTGGCCCAATGTCACCAATCCCTGACACCACCACTCATATGCTTCACCCTCTAAGTGTAAGGTGGTGAAACTAATGTCCTTTATCTCGTTCATCTAGTTGAGCTTGTAGTAGGTATCAATCTTCTGTACCCAAGCTCTGGTGGTGCATTTGGGTGATCTGTCGAAAGAAGGTATGGTGAGTTTACCAACTGTTCGAATGAAATCAATGTTATGCCCCTATTGCTGCTGCGACCCTCCTCTCTGTGGCTCTTTGGGGTGGTTCATGAGTCTGAGCCCACAATACTTGACTAAGTTCATGTCCTAATGGAAGTCATGGCCCAATGCTGCATACTCTCTCCAATACTCAGGAATGTCCTCTGCATGAGTGGGCGGTCTCTATGCTATCAACATTTTTGCTGCTACCTGGGGTGCCCTCTGGAAATAGGGAAACAACAGTCAGGGAATCCTACTCGTAGGGGTGTATGTGCGAGTGGGTGACTGGGGTATATTTCCTGCCCTTGAGTTCCCCTGTGCTGCATGCGGGGCTTGTGTGCCCAAAATGTCCACCATAGCCAATCTATCATCTACCTGAGCCAAGGACTGAGACATGGTCCGCTGACTAGCTAACATATCACAGATAACCTTCATGAAGGCTGCATCTGGATCCATGGGGGACTTACCACTGCCCTCTGGTCACTCATATCTGTCACCTAGCCTCCTCTCTACTTCACGTGCGGCATCACGCTCTACGCTTCTCTTTTCTTCTCTATGTGCCTCTTCCTCTTCCTCTGAAATGGGATGGAAAGGAGGAAAGTTAGGCCTAGCCCTTCTTTCCTTTCACATGTTGTAAGTGACATATTTGTCACCTATGTGCTCACGACCATCTGGGTCTTCTGTTGCACTCATAGTCTTTAGTCACAGGCTGGAAGGACTAAAGCTCTGATACCACTGAAAAATCCATGATCCCGTTGATCAAGATATCTACTATGGACCTAGTGTTATATCTCATAGATCTGATACACTAGGGGTTTCTGAATGCATTTTATCTTCAGATCTGATACTCTTGGGGTTTCTGGATGCATTTTTAGTTGTGTGTTTGAGATATTTATGGTTATCGCAAGTGCATGTTGGTTATTTCATGTGCATTTTGGTTATTGCATCTGCATGTTTCGTATTTATGATTTAAATAATATATAAAGGATGCATGTAGAAGTAAGGAACATCAAGTGCCCAATAACATGTATTATGCTACTCAAGCATGGAAACACAATAACATACAGGAAATATGGAGTATAATAGTCATCTAGATCTCACGGATCATCACTAGAATACAAACAAATAACATAAAAATGCTCGTGATCAGAAGATGAAGGAATATCTTATGCATGCACAGATAGATCGACAAAAATGTGTGATCCCAGAGAATTACGATAACCACTACCATCTGGAAAACTCATCCGGAAGGATAGACCATCAGAATACATTGGAAACTTCTCCAATAGAAGTGCCCTGGCCTCTATACTGAAATGGATGAGTTTCAGATGTCATATCTAATCTCTGAGGCACTGGATCTAGACCCCTGGGGGGTTTGCGCACCTCTTGGGACATTGGATGCACCCCAAATGATTCCACCAATGGAATCTACTACTATAGGACTCAAAACGATTGTCTTTCCAAATTCAGAACTGGGTCGGAAGGGTTTCCCCATATCTGCTCTAATCCTCCATCTACAACCTCAAATGTCTCGTCAGAAGAGTTGCGCCCTAAATGGATGGATAATGTGCCCTAAAATATTCCACCATCAAAATATAATGGAGAATGTCTCAATATAAGGGCCCTGGCTACATCTCAACTAGGTCGAAAGGAAACTGCAATCTGAACTCGGACCTCGTGTAGCTCCCCAAACCCTCAAACTGACTTACGCCCTCACTGGATGAGCTACGCACTCTGCACTGGATACTCTTGAATATCATGGTGAAATACCTAGATGGTATATCCAATGGGATAGGATGTATCTCTCAACACCGAAACTAATCAATGGTGGTGGTTTCCTCCAGAAATCCACAAAATAGTAAGGTCGACTCTCTTCCTCCTCTGGGAACTCTCAACATTAAATCATAACAATGCATAATGAGGAATTAGGCTTAGGGTTAGGCCTTAGTGACTTTTCATTCTAATTCTTCGTTGACTTAGGCTTAAGTGACTTTTCCTAATTTTTTGTCTTAATTCGTCGTTTAACCATCAATTCACCCTTATTTATCCATCTTGTTCCCTGTTTGTGCCTGACTATAGTCTACGGGAACACATAGACTACTAAGTCACTCCCTGTTGGCCTACTCTTGGGAACGGGACATAACACAAATGGCATGGCTATGTCAATGGGACATAGTGGTTGGAATCCCAAGCCCACCTGAAAGGGGTTGTGGTTGGTTGAGCTATGGAGAACCCGGTTGTAGTTGTGTTGTACATAGGGGAGGCTCTCATCCCATGTGCATGGATGCCTTGAGTTGTACATGCGCAGAATGTGTAAAATCATCTGGTTGATGACCTCTGTCTGGACATCAGTTTGTAGATGGAAAGCTATGGACTTCTTGAGCTTGGTCTCCAACATCGACCAGAGGTTGGACCAAAATATACTAAGGAACCTGTTGTCCCGATTTGAGATGATAGACTATGGGATCCCAAAGTGTACCCAAACTCGTTCAAAGAAGATTTTAGTAGTGTCTTATGTTGTGATATTCTTATTGCAGGCCATCATAATGGACATATTTGAGAATCTATCGACGACCACAAAAACACAGTTATTTCCATGCTTAGTAGAAAGAAATCCCAACATGTAATCCATGGAGATGGATTCCCAAGGCCGACTAGGGGTAGGCAACAAAGTATAAAGGCCTTGCTTCTTGATGGTCAGTTTTTCAATGGCGCAAGAAGTGCAGGACTTGATGTACTTCCTGACATACTGTTGAAGGTTCAACCAATAGAAATATTTTTGTAGTACTACCACGGTTTTCTCGACCCCAAAATGCCCAACGACCCGACTGTAGTGCACCTCCCAAATCATCTTGGCACGCTCGCTTGAAGGAACACAAAGGTGTCCTAGGTGACATATCAGGGCATCCTAGAGATGAAAATTAGGAACTTTCTTACCCTCCAAGAGTGTATTGTATGTGTGGTCGAATTCTGGATCACTTTTGTAGAGAAGTAGTGAATCGAAAGTCTCATGCCCAAAAGAGTTGAGCACCATGGTTAGCACCATGATAGGTGGTTGGCTGAGGCAGTCGGCAACATTATTGGTGCTTCCTTTCTTGTACTTAATGTTCAAATGAAATTGTTGTAGGTATGTGGACCACTTTTAATGGCGATCGTTATGCAACTTCCCTAGTGTCTGTATGAACTGCAAGGGTTAGTGGTATGTGTGGATGACCATTTCCTTTCTAAAAATGTAATTCTTCCATTGTCCAAAAGCCTGCACAATGGAATACATATCTTTGTCATAATTGGGATACTTCCAGACTGTGTCAAAAAGTGTCTCACTGTGATATCCGATTGGATGCCCCTGTTGAGTAAGGACTGACCCAATAACATAGTCGGAGGAATCTATCTCGATCTCAAATGGTTGTTGAAAGTCTGGTAATGTGAGCACTAGTGCAGAGAAGAGGCGATGCTTCAAATATTTGAACGCCTTCTGTTGATATTCAGACAAAAATAATTTTTCTTTCTCTCCTCCCTTGTTGACTTGACTCAAGGGCCAAGTGATATGAGAGAATCCCAACACGAACCTGCGATAGAAATTGGAAAGACCCAAAAAGCTGTGGAGATCTATTAGGGTTGTTGGGGCTGGCCAATCTCAAATGACTTGGATCTTGGCTGGATCCACATGCACCCCCCGCTCATCAATAATGTATCATAGATATTGAACCTGGTTCATGCCAAAAGTGCACTTCTCCAAATTGGCACACAACTTCTCTTGCCGCAGTGTTTGGAGGACCTGCCAGATGTGGTGGAGGTGCTCTTCCCAAGTCTAGATGAAGATCAGAATGTCATCCAAGTACACCACTACAAAGGAGTTGGTGAATGGTCACAAGATGTCATCCATTAGTCTCATGAAGGTTGTAGGGGCATTCATCAACCTGAAAGGCATGATCAACCATTCAAAAAGGCCCTCCTTGGATTTAAAGGTAGTCTTCCACACATCAGAGGGTTTGATTGGTACCTGGTGATACCTAGACTTCAAGTTGATCTTGCTGAAATATTTATCCCCCTTGAGTTGGTCCAGAAGGTCATCAATTTGTTGTATCAGGTACCTATTTCAGACAGTGATCTTGTTCATTGTCCGATAGTCAATGCAGAGTCTCCAAGTCCCATCCTTCTTCTGCACCAGCACAATCAGGCTCCCACAAAGCGATGAACTTGTTCGGATGTGACATTTATGCAACAGATCTTAAATTTGCCTCATGATTTCGTCATTCTCCATAATAGAGAACCAATAGATTGGTCCATTGGGTAGCGACGCACCTGGGATCATATTGATGGGGTGCTTGACTTGACAATGTAGAGGCACCCCTGTGGGGGAGGTGAAGATTTCCTCATACTCCTCCATGACCTTATCCATCTATTTTTGTCATGTAGAGGGGCCCTGTCTGGAGGTCATGGCCATAGTCTTCTTCTTTCCCTGAGGGTGGATCATCAGGAAAACAAATTTCCTGGTTTTGTAAATGATCTTACTGCATTGTTTTGCAGTAACCAAAGAGATGGTTGTAGGCGGTGTTATTTCCAGTATCCTGTAAATGTTATTTCCCAAAGTAATAATAACAGCACGAGGCCTAGACTCATACATAGCATGTCACTTCCACAAGTATGGTTGGCCAAATAATACATCAGAAACATCAAGAGGATAAATGTCACATAATACTTCATCCATGAAGGGCTTGATGTTGTAGGGAAGGTGACATTTTTGGATAAAGTGGAGGTCACGTCCTTGGTGCAGCCACCCGATGGTGTATGGTTGTGGGTGTGTTGTGGTCACAATCCCAGTCATTTCATGACCTCTACTAAGATGAGGTTCTTATGGCTCCCATTATCGACAATGAACTGCAATGGGGAACCCTTTACCCACATCTGGGAATGGAAGAGGCGCTCTACCTCCTATGGATCTTTTGGTTCCTTCTTCTGGATCTTCATGGTGGAAAAGGTGGCATTGGGCTCCACATTGATAATCTTCTTCCCCTTGTTATTCCCCTTGTCGGGTTCTGATTTAGAGTCTGAGCCTGCATCCGATTCAGAAGCCTTCAACTCAGCTACCAGTGACGACTTGGCCCAACACTCACTTGTGTTGTGAGTGGAGCTCTTATGGAAATCACACCACTTCACGTGTCCTTTTTTGGCTTCGTGGTGTTGTTCTTTGCTTGCGACTTTGGAAGGTTTTCCTGGGTCGGCCTACCTTGGCTTGGTCGTTTGTTCGATGGTTTGGGGGTACAATTCCCTTGATTTTGATTCATAGACCCAAAGTCTCACTTCTTTTGTTTGAACTTTTGCTCAATCTTGGCAACATACTGGTATTCCTCACCAAGCGAGGAGATGTTGAGGAACTCCATTTCCTCCTAAATGTATCTATGAAGACAAATGTAGTACTTTAACGCCAATTTTTTCTCTGAATCTTTGATACCCAACTTTGTGCATAGGGTATGGAACAAATTCATCATCTCATGCACATCTTGGTCCCTTTGTTACCGCAGCGTAGTCCATTGTATGTATTTATCCTCATAGCTCCCCACGGGATAATATTGTTCCTTGATGGCATCTCAGAAAGAATTCCAAGTGGGTGTGACCAAGAACAGAGACGGTTCCCCCTCTCTCTGTTGCTCCTAGTAGGTTTCCCACCAGTGCTTGACATGGGGGGCGTCTTTAAGGAGTGAAAAAATAATCCTTTCTGAGTCAGAAAAGTCATGAACCGAGAAATATCCTTCTAACATATTCAACCATCTATCAACAACATCTGCATCTATTTGGCCCTCAAATATGGGAATGTCAAAGTTTACTTGTACCTTAAAAGGAGTGGTGCCTCTAGAGTGGCTTAAGGATGTAGATGCACTGCCAGTGGGCAGTCATTGAAGGATCTAGGCAAAGTTGTCCATCATCGCATTCCTTTGTTTCTCGAGGGCCTCCTCAAGCAATAATTTGATAGGATCTCCTACTCCATAATCTTTCTTTTCTTCCCCCATGGGCGACCGTCGGGGTTTACGAGGCTGATCTTGCAATGGTTCAACTAGATTGAGCCCTAAATCCTTATACCCCGACCTCGTTGGGTACATGCAAATAAGGATCAAGAAAGAGCAGACTGCTCTGATACCACTGATCCGGATTTATGCGGGAACACAATGAAATACAAAAATACACATAAACGTAGAGATGCAGTGGAATTAAAACTTCATTTCATTAACAACAAATGACTGAAATATGCTTACAAACAGAATGGAAATAAAATAGCTTGGGTGCTGGTAGCTTATCTATAAGAAGAGATGTGGCGGCTAATGGCCTCTGAACTCTGTGTTACAATGAGGCTCAAAGGCCTATATATTATTGAGAAATAATGGAAAACCCTAAACATCCAAAAACCTAACCCTGGGAGATGAAACGCCATAATATGGGCCTCGTTGGGGTAAATTGGTACATCAATTTCCTGGGGTCGTAACTTTGGCATATTATCTCCATTTGACGCACATGATACATCGTTAGAAATATCTATCTGAGGAATACACTGCTAATAGTGAATATCAAGTATGAAACAAACTCATATTCACCACAACATTGCTACCCAAAAAACGTCATTTAGGGGCTCAAAATGGCTCTGGAAGTTCAGGACCCGAAAAAAATAGTAAATTGTGCTACAATTAAGGAAATTGAAAAACTGAAAGAAAAAATGGTGTGGGTCCAAGTGGAATAGGTGGGTGGCCACCAATATCCACCTGGATCAATATTATCCAATTGGTTAAGGATGTTATATTTAGAAGAGGGAAGAGGGGAAGAAACTCCTTGATTTTCCGAAACTCTGACATCTTGTGTATCAATACTTTGAGAAGATGATCTTGTTGTGGAAGAAGTACGAGGAGGATCATATTTACCCTTGGACGTTTAATTTTTGTTCCTGGTATTGATTACCATATAATCCTCTAGTTCAACCCAATCCAGAACAACGATTGTGGTATCATGCCTTTTACCAAAGATCTTATCTCTAGCATTTTTATTAATTTTGCAGGTACTTTATTCATGATTTTCTGAATAGAAGTTACACCAACTATGAGACATAATGGCCTTTGGCTGAAAAGTGTTTTCATTAGTATTCCTAAAAGGCTCTGAGGAAGAAGAAGTTGACCCAGGGGCGGGTGAAGAAACACTTCACTTTCGTTCATAGGCTATCGTCCTATTGTTCATATCTTGCACGAGTTGTAGGAGGGAATACATATATGTTTTCTTGACTAAGTCCCCTTTAGGGAAACCTGTTCTTTCGATTTTCTCCTCATATTCTTTCAAGTCTATCATGATAATGGGAAGGTAGCGCATTATAATAATGCATGAAAGCAGCATGATTTTGCGGGCAGATTAGTTCAGGGATTTGATTGTATAATTTGGTGAAGCAAAGGTTAAAATACTTAATGGTTTCACCATATTTATAGGAAATATTGTTGTATTCCCTTAACTCCTTAGCTAGACTCTTGGACTGTCCATAAGTGGACTTGAACCAATAAACCAATTCTTCCCATGTGGAAATAATTTTGGGAGGGAGATCAAGGAAATATGTCATCGCTTTCCCTTCGAGGGAGATGGAAAATAGATGCATGTGAGTGTCACTATCATTATCCCCTATGTTATGACAAGCATTATAAAATACTACTAGGTGTTCATTTGTAGTAACAAGATTATTTCCCAAAAACTTATGTATATGCTCCTTAAACTTTAATAATGGATGAGTAGCATTTTCAAGATTCAAGGGAGAAGACATGTGTCATGGGTTGGTCGTAGCATCTTCTTCGAACTAGAAAATAACATTTTTCTTTATCACTTTAGTAGGATTGGTAGTGGATTGAACAGGGACCCGATGATTGTATACACTACCAATTACCAACGAAGCAGAAGGTTGGGAGGAGGAGGCACCTTCGATTCCACTACCACTACCCGTAGATTTCATGTTGAAGGTAATAGGTATAGGTGATGAAGGTGAACTAGCAGAATCAAACAAATTTCTCCTTAGAGCACTTTCTTGTGTTGATAAAAAAAAATTCCTCCTTCCTATTTCAAAAAAAGGAGTAGCTTCAGGGGACAATCCTCTTCTCCTTCAAGAGATGTGAGGATTTGAGGACATGAAAGAGAAAGCCAAGGATTTAGGAAAAGAGAGGTTACTGGTGATTTCTATGCTTCCTTTTTCTGGCTTCCCAGTGTTCACAGATACTTATATCTCTTTCAATTACTTCCCAAGAGCGTTCAAGTTCAGCACGAGTACTAGCAGTTTCTAAAATAATGTTGAATAAGATCAAAGCAATGCTATTTTTGTCATCAAGATCATTTCTAATATTGGTTTTCCTTGTAACATGTACTTTCATGGAAAAAATCAGTCAAGGAGTATCTAGAAAAAATAGAGAAATTTGAAGATAATTGTGAATACAATCAACCAAAGAGATATGGAAGATCTCCCCAGTATGGTCGCCAAATAAATGTTGAGGAAAAGGTATGGAAAACCTTGCTCAAGCATTTTCATATCTTTTTGGGCTAAGACAAGATAGTTGGGAATGTCACTTGGGGTTTATAGCCTCAAAAACAATCGCTTAATCCACAAGTATTAAGTACAAAGGATCAAGGTTGGTTTTTATGTGTTATATATAACAGTGCAAAAGAAATAAACTTAAACAAAGTTACATGAATGTGTACAGAAATTACACAAATGTGTACATGGAGATAAAAGAAAAAGAATGAACCAGATCATTAAAACACATGTGTGAGACTGAAACGATAATCTGATTTTTCATTTATTTCATTATGAGATACAAAACTAAGTTCTATTTACAAACCCCTGCAAGGGTATGGACCAAAATCAGATTTAGAAGCCTTCGATGGGCACCATACAAAAAGACTAACAAAAGAAGAAAACCGAAGCTAAATATTTGGATCAGCGTGCCACAAAATGTTGTCACTTGTCTCTGCAAGATATTCTTTATCAATCATGAAATTCAATTCATACACAAACAAGAATACATAGACTGTGAAAGATCAATCATACACCTTTAAAACAAGCTGATGAAATATGTGATTCAGTTTTTTGAATCGGGTTGCCTTCAATAAGACCATGTTGTCATCAAGAGGGTTAAGCCTTATAGTAAACTCAGAATGAATGAAAGTTGAAAATATCTCATTAGTATAGAGAAAAACTTATAGCTATAGTTTTCCTTGTATTCTCTCCCCCTTTGTCTCTTCATCTCATTGAGCTTTTATTCCTTCTCAATAATTTATGGTTGTTCAACTACCTTTCTTTAGTTAATCCAAATTAGCTTAAATAATTAGTTGAGACAAGTAATAATAGTATATAAAGGTATAATTAATAATAACTAAATAGGTGGGACCCCTTGTGACTCCCAATTATTTCTTTTCATAATTATCAAACATGAAATATAAAACTCAATCATTTGATTTCAGATATATCCTCCTTGTAACTCTCGTCTCATAATTATGATCAAATATTTTAAATATCAACAAAATATAAAATGACCATTTCCAAAAATATCATATCCATGCTATCCCAAAAACAATTGCCTTAATATATGCTTGTTGTCCAAAAATTTGTCAAAGTAAAAATAAGGTCTTCAAAATAAAAAATAACATTAATCATCATCAAAAACCATATTAAATGTGAGAGGCATTTGGACTCTTTTCAATGCTATCCCCTTTTGATTTTTCTGTGGCATCCTTTGGTTGGTTGGAACCTTGAGGTTGAACTACACTGATAACATGAGAACAATCATACTTAAGATGAATGCGGGAGGACATAGATTTGGAAGACTCTTTGGATAAATTGGAGGGAGTGGCTACTCCTTTTTCTTTGTCATGCACAAGCTCAGGGACATCAATTTTTAATCTCTTACTAGCATGAGATGACTGCACGGGTGAGACAGCATGATCAACTTGGGAAATTTGATTCTTTGGTGGTGGTGGAGGGGGTAATGGAAAAGAATAAGTAGGCCAATTGTGGTGATGAACAACAAGTTGGTGGAAAATCTCTTGCCAACCATCATTGGCAGGAAGCTCTGGTTGCATTGATACATGACGAGGGACTCAGATACTGAAAAACATTTGGTGTGATTGGAAGGGATGTATTTTAGGTCAGGGCTGGAGGATCCCTTCGCTTACTAGGTTGAAGAACCCACCTTGGAAAAGATGGTTCAATTCTTGTGGATCAACATCAAAATGTATGGAAAATCGAGGTCTTCTATGACCCCTCTGCCAATTTCCTCTTCCTCTATTGCCTCTTTCATTATTGCCTCTATTGAAGAAACTCATCCTGAAGCAATGTTCCAATTAGTTATGAAAACTCTTGATAGTCCATGCATCAACCCTACCTAAATAAAATCAAAGGTTGGCTCTATCACTCTCAACAAAATCACATGCAATCAATCCATTCATCATACTACTCCAATAAATAATTAATTGATATTGAATAGGGAATGACAGGGTTATTGGGAAGATGAGGGGTTGATAATGAATGAAAAGCGGTAGCATGGACAAGAACCACCAGCGGATATTGTTCAAGAAAACACAGATGTGACTTCCATATAAAAAAAATATTTCCATTTCCAAATTTCAAACTCCGGTCACTTCCTTTTCCTTTTTATTATTTCTTTTGAAATTCCATTCACAATAAAAAAAACAGAGAATTAAAATGAGTCTAGAAAGATGGTGGGATTGTAGGGAGCGAAAAGTGGTATAATGAACGAGAAATGAGATGGACATTGTTCCATTAAATAAAATAAAATTTATTCTTAAAAGTGGCATACCCTTAATAGCCCAAAAAAACATTTTAAATTGTAGGCGATTAAAAGTTAAAGACACAACAACTTCCCTATCAAACCCAAAGCAGAACTCCAGGACTCTTAAACTCACCTAGTTAATTCCTATCTTTTCTTCATTCATGTTTGATCAAACAACACCACAATTTATATCTATATTGTCCATAATTCCAACTAACAATGACCATGTTAAGATCACTTAGAGAAGACATGGGGAGGTCGAGGAAAAGAACATTCCATTGAACTTAATCATTTACATCAACCAAATTTCTTTTTTGTACAATGGAATGGGTTTGAGACCCTCTATTCTATTAGATTGTCACCCTTTCTTCTTCTAACAATCAAACAACTCCATGCATCGCTGAGCCAAAAAAATTATAACCAATTTCTTCCCACTATACAATTTTTATTTATTTATTTGTAGAGCTCTTTTCATATGATGTACTATCAACATAATCATTCCATCAATTAAACTAGATCACATCAAGCGTGCAATGGAGTGTAACATAAGCCAACAAATTTCCAACATACGAGGTTGGTATATAATTTCAGTATTTTCTATGTGACAGGTTGGGTGTGAAACCCCGATGTTCCTTTTTTTTTATTCACTATACGACCTTCAAAAATGACCAGGACTCTTGTAGGTATTCAGCCAATGAACCAAGGAGTTATGCAAGTAACAAATATCTCTACTATCGAGTTAACACATAACCATTTCAAAACCCAATTTTAAGTCCGCAACAGTCACGATAAGGGAGAACAAGGCCTGAACAGCCAGGTGGGTGAGACAATTCTTCAAGTGGGGTTTGTAACATGAAACCAAAACCTCCAACAATTTTACAACAAGGTTTGACACAGTCACTTCCACGGTGGCCGTCAAGTAAGAACCCAACTTTGCATACATTCAAAATGTAAAATGGAAACTAGACAGGGTAACAAACCTCTCATGAGTAGAGCATGCGGTAATAATACTACATTAAAAGAACCCAAAACTGAATATCTCTTTTGTTTACCATAAAAACCCTCTAGAATTATATCACGAGACATGGCTGATAACAAAACAAAATTGACATAATTCTATCAACAGCATGGAGCAACAACAACCAGTCATCCACCTTAGGCGCAACCATAATTGAATAACTTCAACATGAAGGAGCATTGAAAAAACTTCCAACTTGCAACATTCGAAACACCAACCAATATCATTTGCACAAACAAAGTATACATTCAACCACCATATCTTTCAGAAAGAAAACAATCTACGTACGAATTCTAAGAGCCAACACAGAGATTCTATCCAGAGAAAGATTACAATGATGAATGGAAGGGCGAGAGTAACCATACTTGTGAGGAAAGTGCCGAGAAGCACAAAGACTACCACTATTCTCCCAACAAATAAGAGAAATGGAGGCAAACTAACCAGATAAACTAAAAATGTGTGACAAGGTGAGGGTGGTGAGCACAAGGTGGGGTAAGAATGATGTGTAGTAAATGCACGTTGCTTCTCAACCCTCTCATTAATTTCTATAAACCATAGCTATGGTGGAGTGAATCCAAACTTCATCATTTTCATTAATCAACCATATTCAAATCCAACATGTCACTTCTACTTTGCCAAATTGAAACGAAAATCATCCTATACCATAGTTTTATACCAGCACCATAATATAATATGTCCCATATTTCTAACAAGTTCCAATTTGCAAGGATCAATTGACCTCAAAACAATTGCATAAACCATAACTATTTTCCACCAAACATAACCAATACCATAACACAATATGTCATAACTAATTTGTGTGAGAGTTGAAATTTGAAATTTCATCATAGATGTATAACATTCATAACCAAAGTGATTGTCACTTCCAAACTTTCCTTTTACTTTTAAATTGACAACCCTTATCATCATTGATTGCATGGGAAAACTTGTTTGAATTCCTATTTGTTTTTCAAACTATAAAAAGCCTCGTAAAGTTGTCATGTATGCAATTCAGAGAAGCGTTTCTTTTTCACCATGATTGAAACAAGGGGGTCCCACCTATTTAGTATAGTATTATGTATATGTATATAAATAATAAGGCATTGCAACCCATTTATAGGAAGGGGTATTACATTGCACTTTTGGGCATCAACATGGAGTACCTTCCCTTGAATAATATTGAATATTTAGTAAGATACTAGGAGGATCTTCTAGGGTTTGTAGTGGACAACCCTAGATATCACCCTGGATCCACTTCCATCTCTTCAAGGGAGTTATTACTTAACCCCATATACCCAAAAAAAAATATTTGGAACTAGTCTTTTCCCATTAGTCAATCACAAACCTCAAAATCTATTTTTTGTTTTATGTTTTAGGGTTAAATTAGGGTTTGATAACAAAATTATATTCATTTTCGACCATAGAAAAGCTAGATGTTTTGGTATCTGTTCATATATTTCACTTGAAAACCATCTTTAAACCCTAAAATTTTCTTGTTGATTTTTTATTTCAACATAAATAGGGCTAAACGTCTAGGGTTTATTGGTTGTTCTATTCATTAATAATTTCATAATTTTTTAGCTATCTAAAACCCTATTTTAATCCATTGTTTTAGCCCTATTTTCATTGGCTTATTACTTGTTCAAGGGATAGAATTATTGTTGTTGTTATAACTCGTCTTGTTGTTGTAATTTATCACTTTTCATACAAGTTTTGTAACAACCCTTAGTCTTATCTTTATTTTTAGTGTTTGGGGATCACCTTGCATCAAATATCATCTTGACAAACATTCTAAAGCTTCCCTAGAGTAACCCAAACCAAATATGGAATTGACTTGTATTAGTCACCCAAACCCTAATTTGTTTGACAGATATCATTGGTTGTATTTGGGTAGATTCTTAGGAGGCCTTAGACTTGATTGTGTCTTTCCTTAGGAATTCTAATTCCTACTAGGGAAGCCTCCCTTGTGTTGGATTCAATCATTCATTAAAAAGAGGGAAGTTATTTTCTAGGTGGTAGTGGTGACATCTTCCGGTGTTCCACTAGTCTTGGTACCTTGTGCAGGCCTTACAATTAGGTGTTATATTGTGTGGTAACATTTTAGTGTCATTTACGGGGAGAATTGGGTCTTTGTCCTTAGATATCTGGAGTATAGGCTTCAACCTTAGCATGAATGTAAACCAAATATTAACCTATTTTTACTCGTTTGACGACTTCATTGAGGGAATAAGCCCTTTTCCCTATGCAAATTTTGAATACTTTATGCTTGTAAAGTGAAGAAAGTATCATTGTAAAGAATTGATTCACCTCGGAAACTCCACATTGTTGGCTCAAAATCTCATCAGATATTATAAAAATCCGTCAAATGATTGAAGGTTTATCTCTATATTTATGATATAATATTAATAGGTGGGGTCCCCTATAAGAAAACACACAAACAATTATTTTCAAGCATTCTCCTCAACATACTTGCATACCTACATGTCAGTAATATGATGATGAAGCTTCAAAATTTATGGTTTGACCAATCTGCAATCCTTATGATGTTTGATTAAATGATGAAATTGGTTTGTTGCACTTCAATTTGGTGAATATTATAGTGGTAACGTATTTTCATTCTTTAGAAATTTGGTGATGTGGTACTTGTAAAATGTATGATCATCCCTAATCTTATGATTACAAAGTGCTCATGAGTTCAAAACATATAAATTTTACAGTTACATTACCTATACAAATTTGACATGTATGTAATGTGATCAAGGTGTAACAAGAAAAAGAATGGTTACAAATCATGTACGGGTAAGTTTTCACTCATATACAAGATCTTGTTACAAAGTCATGGTATGTGCAAAAGGCTATGGGATATCAATGGATTCACTTTTATAGGTTCATGTATGTTTCATGTTGAAAATATAGTTATGAAAAAAAGGTTATGTTTGAGTTGAAATGTCATAAGTATTAAGTCTATGGGAAAAATGTTTGAAACATTTTGATATATGATATCAATTTTCATTATGAATATGATTTGATTGGAATATAATATGTCATTGGTTATAAGCGTTGGCCCGCTCATATGACTATATGGGTCGTTTCTATCGATGGTCATTGAATGGCATATATCTATAACACATGGTATTTTGTTATTTGTGATGCAATGTGTTAGTGATACACCCGATAGAATTTTATTGTTATATGGTCATATGGTCATTTGTTATGGTAAAGAGATAATGGACATGATGGGCTAGCCATGAATTTTTTCTTAGCAAATAGGATAACAGAGAAATAAAATAAAACAGGTGTGTAAATAAAACACAAAAAATACACAACACGATAGAGACACAAATATATGTGGTTCACCCAATGAGGGCTACATCCACCAGAAAAATTTGTATTCCTTCCTTTATTGTTATCCAGCAAATGAAGGGATACAACCTACAACACACTCGTTGTAAATTCCTCTTCTTTTTCTCATAGTATCCTCTCTCAGAATACAATATTCACTTGCATACATCGCTGCAATACAATTCCATTATACATAAAAGAGGGTTGTCTTCTAGGGAAAAAAAAACCTATCATAACTTCTACTATTAGATCTGCAACCTAATGATGAACGGTTCAAATTGACTATGAATTTACAATATTTTACAAGGCAATTTTCCCAAAAATTTCTCTTCGGGGATGCTTCCCCCAAACCCTCGCCAAGGAGGCAAAGGGNGGGGGGGGGGGGGGCTCCAAAATATTTTCACTGCCCCTCCCTAGTGCCAGATGTGGGGGAGAAATCCCCCCCACATTTTGGCGTCAATAAATGGGATCCAAACACAACTGAAACAATACCTATGAATCAAGAAGATAATCAGGCTCCACAACCAAAAATCTCCCACTTGGAGACTCATCACAACAACTCCAGTACGGTTGCACCTGCTAGACTATGATCCACCTTGGGCCTTGAAAATTTCTCATCTTCACCTCCATGCTTGAATACCAACTGAAACTGTGCAGGAAATCAGTTTATCCCTGGTTACTATCTTTGTTAACATGTCTGCAGGATTCTGGGTAGTATGTATCTTTTCCAACTTCGATTGTCCATCTTCCAAAACAGATTGTATGAAGTGGTACATGAGTTGTATATGCTTAATCTTAGAATGGAAGGTTGAGTTCTTTGCAAGATGAATGAAACTCTGACGGTCATAGTACAAACTGTTATTCTCCTATTGCTTTCCCAATTCCTCCACAAACCTTTGTAACCAAATCAAACATAGTTATTGACTTAACGAGATATGTGACCTCAAAACGAGAACTCTAGCCCTTAAAACCCATATTTTTGCATTAAAAAATAAAAATCAACCCCTAAATCAAAAAGAGGTGCTACTGGTAGCACCATTTTTTATAACAAGGTCAAAATTACAACATTTTTCAAGCATGCCCTTCAAAACTCATACACTAGCTCCAAAAAACCTTAAAATAAGCACCTAAATAAATAAATAAATGATATTACCTAAATCAAAATGTGTTTTTAAATGTTAAAATTATAGCTAATTATGATCTAATTGAAACTATGACCTTGACAACATATCCCTATGCAAATAAAAAACCCAAAATTGGATCCTAAACACTCACTTGAAAATTTATTTACTATTTTTTTTTAATTTACAATAAAAAATAATTAATGATAAAGGAGAAAATAGTCAGAAATTTTCTTTTTTGAATGAAGAAAAAAAAAACATTAAAAATAAATAAAAAGAAATGAAAAAAATTAAAATTTCCGTGGAAAACAATAATTAAAAAATAAATAAA
>ML777478.1:400518-435535 GCA_009831015.1 Picea engelmannii
AAACAAAATTCAAAAAATGTTCTAAAAAAATATCTAAAATAAAAAAATGTTAACAAATCCTAAGCTAAAACTTTATATTTAAAAAATTAAGAAAAAAATTGAAATATAAAATTTCCTAAAAAAAAAAAGAAATATAAAACTATAGTTAAAAATATATATGTGTGTGTGTGTGAATTGGGTTTAGCACGAGTGGTTTGCGCTGATGGGTGTTTCCCCCCACCCAGGTTCAATTCCCGCAAGTGACATGTTGAACTCTTAAATGAGCAAGCTATCAGAAAAGCCTCGGCTTTCTACAAAATCTGGTTTACCCCGAGTACCATCCTCGAAATGAAGGGAAGTGCTCGATGGGTTTCTGCAAGTTCTATTCCAAAGTAAAAAATAATTAATATAATTGTTTTTTGTCCCCGAGGTCTAGAGCAATCGGTGAGGGAGTGGTTTGTTAAGGCACTCTGTAAGTGAAAGTTACCAGTTTGAAACCTCTGGGGACACCTCAAATCCAGCCATGTTAAGGGTTGGTGCAGTCCATGCCGAGTGCGATCCCCAGGTGACTTTGACGGCTTAGATGCCCCTGGGTTGTGGCATCTCAGCCAAGCCAATCCCTCGCCAAGTCAAAAAGGTTCAGGGTTACCATAATATATAATATAATAATATATTTTAATTTTAAGAGTTTTTTAAGTATTTTTTTTTAAATTTTAAATTTTAGGTTTTTTTAGTTTATATGTGTGTGTGTGTGTGTGTGTGTGTGTGTGTGTGTTTAATATTTTTAAGTTTTTTTCCACAAATTTGTTTTTTATATATATATTTTATTTATTGTTTTGTTTTCCTCTTTAGTTTTTTAAGTTTTTCTTAAAAAAAAATTAATATAATTTTTTTTTTAATTTCAATTCTTTTATTTATTTATTTTTTTTAGTTTTTAATTTTTCAAAAAAATAAATAAATTCGGGTTAGAGTTTTTGTTTTTAAAATGGGTGTTTTTTTGTTTTTGTTTTTTAAACTAACTTGTGAAGTTTTTTTGGTCCAATTTTTTATCCTTTTAATGTAAAATTTAAATAAAAAATAAAAAACTAAGAAATGATTTAGGAGCCGATTTTGAGTTGTTTATCGACGATGGTACCAGTTGTCGAGGACACGACTTCAATTAGGTTATGATTTCAACTAGAAAAAAAACAATGTTATTGATAGCATCTTTTTTTTATTTAAGGGTAAATTTAAAAGTCTTTGTCAACAATGACATCAGTTGTTAATGCAACGGGTATAAATTTTAACCATCGTAAAAAGAAATGTGGATACATTATGGATAAGAATATTTAAAATATCAAAAAACAACCTAAAAAGGGAGGGGGTGCAGTAGCACAACTTTTCAAAACGAGGTAAAAAATGTAACCCCCCAAAAATGAGAACTTTGTAGAGTTCTCGTTAAGTTGGTAACTATGTTATCATCTCTTTACTAGCCTTTGTAGTAGAAACATACTCTGCTTCCGTTGTTGAAAGTGAAACAAGCTTTTGCAGTTTCGAAATACAACTTATTGTTGTTCCACCTACAGTAAAAACAAACATTATGTTTCTCCTCCTGCTATCTTTATCACCTTCCATGTTTGAATCAACATATCCTTGTAGAACAATGTTTGAACCTTCAAAACATAATGCATGAGTAGTAGTACCTCTCAAATACCTAAGAATCCACTTTACTGCCTCCTAATGTTCTTTCCATGGATTGTTCATATACGTGCTCACAACTCCTACTGAATGTGCAATATCTGGTCTTGTGCACACCATCGCATACATCAAGCCACCCACTACTAATGAATAAGGGACCCTAGACATGTATTTTATCTGCTCTTGTGCCTTGGGACACATTTCTTTGGTTAATTTTAAATGGCTAGTCAAACTTGTACTAACTAGTTTTGCATTTTGTATTCTAAACCTCTCCAACACCTTCTCTATGTACTCTCCCTAAGTCAATGTCAATTTATGATTTTTCTTGTCTCTTTTTATTCTCATACCAAGGGTTTTCTTTGCATAACCCAAATCCTTCATCACATATGAATTAACTAATTTCCTTTTGAGCACATTTATATCATGCATGTTAGACCCTGCAACAGGAATGTCATCTACATACAATAGCAAGATAATATAGCTTCCATTTTCTAGCCTCTTAAAATAAACATAGCGATCATAACGATGTATATTATAACCTTGTTTTGTCATAAACCAGTTACATTTCAAATACTACTGCCTTGGAGATTTCTTTAGGCCATGCAATCTCTTCTTCAATCTACATACCAAATTCTCCCCCCCTTTGATCTCATGCCCCTGTGGTTGCTGCATATAAATATCTTCCTCCAAATCCCCATGGAGAAAAGTTGTTTTTACATCTAACTGTTCAAGATGCAAATAGTCTACTGCCACAAGACTTAAAATAGTCATAATTGAAATCATTTTAACAACATGAGACAATATTTCATCAAAATCTATACCTTTCTTCTGTGCAAACCCCTTTACAACAAGTCTAGCCTTATATCATTTTTTCCCTCCATATTCTTCCTTCAACTTGTAAACCCATTTATTATATAATGCTCTTTTTCCTACAGGAAACTAAACCAAGTCCCAAGTCTACCCCCATTGCCTCTTCATAACTTTTTGGTTCACCAGATTCAATCAATAATAAATAATATAATGAAGGAGAGTATCGTTCAGGGGGTCTACTTAACCTGGTAGATCTTCTAACAACACTTGCACGAGTTTGAGGTACATGTTGCTCCTATTGTTGTAAATTTTGATTTTTTGGCACCTTTAGAATTTCATTTTCTTTGATTTCATCAAGCACTGTGTATTTTGTATTTCCTTTTCATGTTTCCTTCCCTGCAACTCATCTTTGTACATGACCTTTTCATTGAATACCACATATCTACTCCTAATGATTTTTTGATTTCCATAATCCCATAAGAAATAACCAAGATCATTAATAGTGTATCAAATATAGGTACACTTCTTGGATTTTGCCTCAAGCTTTGTTCTATTTTCTTTATCAATATGGACTAATGTTTCACAACCAAAATTCTTTAGAAATGAATAGTTAACCTTTTTACATGTTCATGCCTCCTCTAGAATGGCACCATCCAAGGAGCTTGAAGGCTCTTTGTTTATTAAGTAAACAGAAATATTTACAACATCTTCACAAAATTATAAGAAAAAACATTGCATATAATCTCATTCTCCTTGCACGTTCCATGATTGTCTTGTTAATCCTTTATGACACACAATTTTCTTGTGGTGTTCCTAGAACTATCTTGTCTTTACGAATCATATGGTATTAATAGTAATTATCAAACTCCTTGTTGTAGTATTCACCTCCATTATCTGATCTGAGACACTTCAAACTTTTTCTTGTCTCATTCTCAACCAAAGCTTTCCATTTCTTAAAAGTGTCAAAAAAATCAGATTTTTGTCTAATGCAATAAACCCAAGTTTTCCTGGTTGCATCATCAATAAAAGTAACATAATAACAAGAAACACTAAGATATGATACTTGAGTTGGTCACCATACATCTGTATGTACAAGCTCTAATGTTTCACTCATATTTTCCTTCCCAACTCTGAAAAATCAAACTCTCTTATGTTTTCCATATTTAAACAAAATGCTCACAGAAATCCAAATCAACTTGTTTAAGATCTGACAACAAATTCTTTATGTGGACTATCCACATCCCATTCTCACTGATGTGTCCAATTCTATGATGTTACAGTGCTATATCCACTCCTATAGAATCTAAATAGATAGAAGAGTCATCATTACCAGTACATAAATACAATGTACCCACCTTCTCTCATTTTTATATTACCAATGATTCTTTAGTGACCTTCCACGTTTTTTTCTGTAAATGTAGATATACAACCTTCACTTCCCAAATGTCCTGTTGAAATTAGATTTCTTCTCAAATATGGAACATGCCTCACCTCTTTCAGTAACCATTGGTTTCCATTCTTTAACTGTATTTGTACCTTACTCATTCCAACAATTTTACATGGTTCATCATCATCCAAATAAACTTGTCTAAAATCACCTTTGACATAATATTGGAAATATTTCCTATGGGGTGTGGCATGAAATGAAGCCCTTGAATCTAATACCCAATAATTGGTAATATTATCTCAAAAAGAATCAAAACATCTTGTAACACATCACCTGCTACATTTGCTTCCTGATTTTTCTCATGTTTTCCATATCTTGTTTCTTTGGATATTTGCAATCTTTCTTCAGATGTTATTTCTTCCCACAATTCTAGCACTCAATCTTTTCTAGTCTAAATTTGGATAAGCCCTTCCTAGACTTCCCATGGTTCCCTCAACTCTTTCCTCTTTCCCTTTGTCTTCCCCTGTTCTCCACGGTCAATGCAATGTTTGATGTCTCACCTGTGCTTTTCCATCGAATTTCCTCACTAAGGATAACACCAACATCATGTTCAAATTTCAGAGTGTTTGAACCTGAGACGGAGTTACTTATAGCCATGACCAATTCGTTCCATCTTTCTGGAAATGAGCACAATATTAGAAGAGCCCTAACCTCATCATAAAATTGCACTCCTACATAACTTAGTTGATTAGTAACTATATTAAATTCATTTAAATGATCGGCGACAGACCCACCTTCTGACATCTTCATATTAAATAATCACTTCATTAGAAATACTTTGTTGGAAGCTGAGGGTTTTCGTATAGTTTAGCCAATGCCTTCATCAGATACTTTGTTTTCTTCTCTTTTGAAATCTTGAAAGCCATTGAGGCTTCCAGGTACAGTCATATCACTCATAATTCCTTTCTATCAAGAATATTCCATTCTTCGTCCTTCATACTCGTCGCATTCTTTTCTTTTTCCCCCAATGGTAGGAAAAGATCCTTCTGATATAGATAGTATTTCATTTGGATCTTCCATAAATGGTATTTTTGGACATTAAATTTCTCAACCCTAAACTTTCCATCTGTTATCACATGAAGTTTTCAAGGGTCGCGGCAGTTGTCCAAATATTTTTCTTGCACAAGAAACAACCATAAGCACAAGCACAACATTCAGAGCAATCTATTTTGGGGCTGAAATACAAGCAGTGGTCGAGTTCAATTTTCAACGATGGAGATCCTAGGAATAGTTCAGATCAGTGGCTCACATGTATTTGGCATGTCAAAGTTGCGCAAGGTTTAAAGACCAGGTGGAAGCCCTGAAGTCACAGATCCAGCACCACGCATCCTTCCATATCAGATGGTCATGATTTACTTCGGGAGTTCAGGCTTTGCGAGTTTCAGATTCTCCACTGCCATTTCCCTCTGAATTGATTTTTCCCTAACTCACAGATCAAGCGCCATGCGTCCTTTCAGATCAGATGGTCATGATTTACTTCGGGAGTTCAGGCTTTGGGAGTTTCAGCTTCCCCACTCCCATATTCCTTTGAAGTGTTTTTTACCAAAGTCATAGATCAAGAACCACGCGTCCTTTCAGATCAGACGGTCATGATTTACTTTGGGAGTTTGGGCTTCGAGAGTTTCATCTTCTCCATTCCCATTTTCCTCCGAATTTCTTTTGCCCAAAGTCACAAATCAAGTGCCACGTGTCCTTTCAGATCGAACAGTCATGATTTACTTTGGGAGTTCAGGATTCAAGATTTTCGGCTTCCCCACTCCCATTTTCCTTCGAAGTGCTTTTGCCCGAAGTAATAGATCAAGCGCCACACATCCTTTCAGATCAGACAGTCATGATTTACTTAGGGAGTTCGGGCTTCGAAAGATTCATCTTCCTCACTCTCGTTTTCATCCAAAGTGTTTTCTCCCAGAGTTAACAGAGCCCTGTTGCGTGTCCTCCTCAGATTGACAAGTCATCATTCAGTTCGGAGCTCCAAATCTACATGCATACTTCCC
The DNA here is from genome assembly GCA_009831015.1 of Picea engelmannii. NCBI lineage: Eukaryota > Viridiplantae > Streptophyta > Pinopsida > Pinales > Pinaceae > Picea > Picea engelmannii. The sequence continues at coordinate 406,426 of ML777478.1, forward strand.
CCGAGATTTGAAGTGCCAAAGTATGTGGTAGTCTCCAATTCATATATGTAGAACTCTCATTAGTCATGACACCTACCATCCATATGGCAATGACACGTGGCACTCAGTCCAGGCACCTTTGGGAAAATCATCCGCTTGTTTCCAATTGACACGTGTCACCTCTCTTTTCATGACACGTTAGCATAATGACGTAAGGCCACCATGTCAGATCATCCTCCGATAAGTGTTCTTGTTCAGTGCCAAAATTAGCGTCATCTCCCAATGTGGTTAGAGTGATACTAAAATTGGCAGGCGGATAAAATTTAGCGGTGGCACTAAATTCAGCAGAAGCACCCAGATCATAGATCATGACTAGATCAACGGCCATGTTTCATTACAGGGATGTAACATGCTTGAATGATAAAATTCTTGAGCGGTCTCGCAATTGAACCCATGGTATAGTAAAAATGCTACATGGCAGAAGGTGGTGAATTGTGGGCTCAAAACCAATGTGAATCCAAACCACCTTTGACGGCCATGCAATCACGTGCTTATATAGCATCTAATCCAAGAGAAGTGCATGGCGCCCCCCTAGGCGTTGAGCCTCATCTCGATCCTGAGGAGGATTCAGTTAATGGAAAAGGACTGGTAGTTGAAACCTCAACTCAGTCCATAAATTGAAGGCATAGAAGCCATGGCCGAGAGGACTAGACTATCAGACCACAATACCACAGAGGGTAGAAAGGCCCATGTTGATCTGATTTTGCGTATGACAAAGGAATACACATGCAGTCTGACAGAAGAATGTGCAAATGAAAGCATTGAATGAGATAGCCAGGTCACACTCCTGGAAGTTGTGCACTGAGCTAATTATAAATAGATCGGTCTTTATTTTGACTAAGGAGGGAGTTCTTCACAGGCTGGTGATCCGAATGATTTTCAGGAGCAGGGCTCTGTAATTTTTCAGTTTGTATGCCTGAGGGATCTGTAATTTTTCAGTTTCTATGCCCGAGGGCTTGGATTGTAAATATATGTTATTGAAGATTCCTTTGAATTATTTTTATCAGTCTATATTCTTAGTTTACACGTTATTTCTGTTGTCCTTCTTGTCTAAATGTAATATCTCTTATTTATGGAGTCCTGAGGCGATGGAGGTTCTTTTTCTATCATTCCCATATTTCATGGTTCATCATATTTTCTTTGTTTTCCTTCTTGTATGAATGTAATCTCTCTGATTTATGGATCCCTGAGGTGATGGAGGTTTTATTTCTATCATGCCCATCTTTCATGGTTGGTCAGATTTTCTTTGTTTTCCTTCTTGTCTGAATGTAATCCCTTTGATTTATGGATCCCTGAGGCGATGGAAGTTTTGTTGCTATCATGCCCATCTTTCATGGTTCATCATATTTTTTCTGTTTTTCTCATTGTCTGGATGTAATCTCCCTGATTTATGGATCCCTTAGGTGATGGAGGGTCTGTTGCTATCATGCCCATATTTATTGGTTCACCAAACATTTTTTGTCTTCTTATCCTCATCACAACAATAATCTATTTGTATGATAGGCGTTTTAAATGCCTTCCTTATATATGATACTTATGGATCCATAGCCCAATGGTCCCGAACTGATTTGCAGTTACTTATGTTATCTTTTTCTCTCTCTACAGTCTCACTGATCCACCTTCTCAAACCATTTTAATCCTTTTTAGTTTATTTTGATGGGTACTCGTCTTATCCTCTTGTAGTCAGAGGGTGACTCTCAGTGCTAACATAAATGGCGTCGTTGTCGGGAACAGAATTGAAGATATCTTCCCTGGGAGAACAACAACGAAAAGATCCAGTTTTAGATGGTGAACTGAAGTTGGACACATTGTTCTAACTGCTCATCTTTTACCATGGCGACTCCATTATTCAAAAATCTATTGGAGACTCCACCGGTTTGAAATGGACAAGATTTTAGCTCAGAGGTATGCTTTATGTGATTTTTCTAGGATAGTTGGTTTCCCTAATCCAGAGCCTAGTAGAGATGAATGGGAAAGTAGCCTTCCTAAATTTTGAGGAGAAGAGTGGGAGGTATCGGCTGAACATTTGCTGGATTTTCATGATTTTATGCATCGACTTCATATCGTGCACGAAGATGTTCAGATTAAGATTTCCAGGTATTCATTAGAGGGGATTTCTCATGATTGGTGTCGATCTCTTCCCATTGCAAGCATCACCTCTTTGACAGGTTTTCATGTAGCTTTCAATTCGTTTTGTAAAGATTATTTTTCAACTAAGTATCTTTATAAAAATTGTTGTGATGAGTTTTATTTGCTTTATAAAGATTCTTCTAGTCATGAAATCCATATTTGTGATGAAGCATTTATTGTAGAAGAAAACATTTACCATGAAGATCATGAGGTGTTGAATGATATTCATTATGATAGAAACATCATAGAAATGTCTGGCATCATATTAGATGTATATTATGTTTTAAATGTTCATGAAGATCAACATCTCTCTTTTGAATATTATGATGACAAAGAGCAAGTGTATTCTGCAGTAGATATTTCTCCTAATTGCGAAGCTAAGATAGATGATAAGCTAGTGACAAAATCTAGGGAAGATTCCTCTATGTTTTTTCCTAGATTTTCATAATTGAACGTAAATTTTGTTTGTTTCTCTTATGAAGGAAATGTAGAGGATATTCATGTCCTCGAAACAAATGTTTTTGGCAGCCCTGCTTATGATGAAGAAGTTGTTTCAAATACTGACCAAAAACAACCAATTTTTGTCGAATATCCCAGCGAAGATAATGAAGAGCAGATTTTTTTCATGGCTTCTTTGGAACCTTGTAGCATGGTTCCTGTACATGATAATGAAGGAGAAAAGGAAGAGCTAAATGTGCAGCTTATCTCAAGTCCAACACTTATAAATGAGAAAATATCGCCTAGGATTAGCCAACCTACAACAATCATGTACTTACCTGTACATGTTGAGGACATCAAACAACAGATAAGAAATGATGCAATGAAGGAAATAGATTCTTACCAAGTTAGCGTTCCTTATTATAAATTTTATGACCATGTGGGGTTATATATGGAGTTGAGTTTTCCAGAAGCATTGGAGCCTGCAAAATTTTTCATCTTATCATCATTTGGGAGTATTGTCACTGTTCCAAAACATGTTTTCATTCTGCTTTCATACTCACCTTATTTTTTGTGGATCATTTGCAGTGAAAAGAAGAATTATATTACCAAATAGTATGAGTGGCTATGGTGGAAGTTTGCTTTCACCTAGCACATTGTAAAAATTAGTTAGTATAGGATTGTACATAAATAAGCTCCCTCTAGAGAACAAGTGTTTGTTTTCTTTTTGTAAGTAGAATAGTGTATATATCAGCTTGTTTTCTTCAGCAAAATGCATTTGAGCTCGACTCCAACACCCAACAGCTAAGGCACTGGAAATGCATGTTCTTGGTAGCTCACAAGGAGCATGCCATCCCATGTGCAGCCAATGTTATCACATGAAGTTGTCAAGGGTTGCAGCAGTTGTCCAAATATTTTTCTTTCACAAGAAACATCCATAAGTAAAAGCGCAACATTCAGAGCAATCTATTTTGGGGTTGAAATACAAGCAGTGGTCGAGTTCAATTTTCAACAATAGAGATCCCAGGAGCAGTTGATATTAGTGTCTCGTGTGTATTCGGCATGTCAAAGTTGCGCAAGGTTTAAAGACCAGGTGGAAGCCTCGAATTCACAGATCAAGCACCACGTTTCCTTCCAGATCGGATGATCATGATTTACTTTGGGAGTTCGGGCTTCAAGATTTTCATCTTCTCCACTCCCATCTTCCTCTGAAGTACTTTTTCCTGAATTCACAAATCAAGGTGCACCAGGCATACTTTCAGATCAGACGGTCATGATTTACTTCGGTATTTCGAGCTTCAGGAGTTTCGGCTTCCCCACTCTGATTTTCCTTCAAAGTTCTTTTGCCCAAAGTCACAGTTCAAGCACCACGCGTCCTTTCAAATCGGACAGTCATGATTTACTTCGGGAGTTTAGGCTTTGGGAGTTTCATCTTCTCCACTCCCATTTTCCTCCAAATTCCTTTTTCCTGAAGTTACAGATCAAGCACCATGCGTCCTTTCATATCGGATAGTCATGATTACTTCAGGAGTTTGAGCTTCAAGAGTTTCGGCTTCCCCACTCCCATTTTCCTCCAAAGATATTTTTCTCGAAGTCACAGATTAAGCGCCATGCGTCCTTTCATATCAGACGATCATGATTTACTTCAGGAGTTCGGGCTTCGGGAATTTCAGCTTCCTCGCTCCCATTTTCATACAAAGTTTTTTCTCTCGGAGTTAACAGATCCCTGTCGCGTGTCCTCCTCACATCAACAATCATCATTCACTTCGGAGCTCTAGCTCTACATGTATACTGCCCCCAAGCTTTGAAGTGCCAAAGTACATGGAAGTCACCAGTTCGTATATGTGGCACTCTCATCATTCATGACACATGGCATCCATCTGGCGATGACACGTGGCACTCAGTCCAGGAACCTTTGGGCATATCATCTGCTTGTTTCCAAGTGACAAGTGTTGCCTCTCTTTTCATGACACGTCATCATAGTGACATAATGCCACCACGTCAGATCATCCTCTGGGAAGTGTTCTTGTTCAACCCCATCTTCCAACATGGTTAGAATGATCCTAAAATTGGTAGGTGGATAAACTTTACTGGGGATGTTGAATTCAGCAGGAGAGCCCAGATCAACGGCCACGTTTCATTGTGGGGACGCAACATGATCAAACGATAAAATTCTTGAGTGGTCCCGCAATTGAAACCGTGGTATAGTAAAAGAGCTATGTGGTGGAAGGTGGTGAATTATAGGCTCAAACGTGGTGTGAATCCAAACCTCCTTTGATGACCCCACAATCATGTGATTATATAGAATCTAATCCAAGAGTAGCGTGTGGCAGACCCCTAGGCTTTGAGCCTCATCCCAATCCCGAGGAGGATTCAGTTAATGGAAAAGGACTAGTAGATGAAACCTCAACTCAGACCATAAATTGAAGGCATAAAATTTGTGGCCGAGAGAACTAGACTGTCATCGTGTGGTACCACAGAGGGAAAAAATGCCCATGTTGATCTGAGTTTGCGTCTGACAAAGGAATACACGTGTAGTATGAAAGAAGAATGCGCAGATGAAAGCGTTGAACGAGACAACCATGCCACACTCTTGGCAGTTGTGGAATGAGTCTATTATAAATAGATTAGTCTTTATTTTGACTAAGTTGGGGGTTCTTCATAGGCTGGAGAGCCGAGTGAGTTTCAAGAGCAGGGCTCTGTAATTTTCCAGTTTGTATGCATGAGGGATCTGTAATTTTTCAGTTTGTATGCCTAAGGGCTCTATAATTTTTCAATTTGTATGCCTGAGGTCTTGGATTGTAAATATATGTTACTGAATATTCCTTTGAATCATTTTAATCGGACTGTCTTCTTAGTTTACATGTTATTTTTGTTCTCCTTCTTATCTGAATGTAATCTCTCTGATTTATGGATTCCTGAGGAGATGGAGGTTCTAATTCTATCATTCCCATATTTCATGGTTCGTCATATTTTCTTTGTTTTCCTTCTTGTTTGAATGTAATCTCTCTGATTTATGGATCCCTGAGGTGATGGAGGTTATGTTGCTATCATGCCCATATTTCATGGTTCATAAGATTTTCTTTGTTTTCCTTCTTGTCTGAATGTAATCTCTCTGATTTATGGATCCCCGAGGCGATGGAGGTTATTTTTCTATCATCTCCATATTTCATGGTTTGTCATAATTTCTTTGTTTTTCTCATTGTCTGGATGTCATCTCTCTAATTTATGGATCCCTGAGGCGATGGAGGATATGTTTCTATGATTCCCATCTTTCATGGTTCACCAGACATTTTTTGTCTTCTTCTCCTCATCACCACATTAATACTTTTATCTAATAGGTGGTTTAAATGCCTTCCTTATCCATGATACTTATGACTCCATAGCCCAATGGTCCTGAACTGATTTGCAGTTACTTCTGTTATCTTTTTCTCTCTCTACAGTCTCACTGATCCACCTTCTCAAACCATTTTAATCATTTTTAATTTATTTTGATGGGTACTGGGCTTATCCTCTTGCAGTCACAAGGTGACTCTTAGTGCTAACACCGTATTCTGAAATTTCTCCCACTTGAACCAAGAATCCTCTTTTCTTGTGAGTTACATTTTCGCTCTGATACCAATTGTTAGAAAAGAGGATCACAGAGAAATAAAATAAAACATATGCAGAAATAAAACACATAAGATACAAAACACAATAAAGACACAAATATATGTGGTTCACGCAATGCAGGCTATGTCCACTAGAGAAATTGCCAGTACTTCCTTTATTATTATGAAACAAATAAAGGGATACAACATACAACACACATGTTGTAACTTCCTCTTATTTTTCTCACAGTCTCCTCTCAGAATACAATATTACAATTCCCTCATACACAAAAGAGGGTTTCCTTATAGGGAAAAAAAGCCTAAGATAAATTCTACCATTAGATATGCAACCTAATGATGAACAGTTTAGTTTGACTACAAAATTACAATATTTTACAAGGAAATTTTCCCAAAAATTTATCTTCAGGGGAATTGCCCCTAAACCCCTGCCGGGGGGGCTCAAAAATATTGTCGCCACCCCCCCTGGCGACACATGTAGGGTGGAAATCCCCCCCACACCCCCATGTCAGGAAATGGGATCCAAACATAGTTGAAACAAGACCTCTGAATAAAAAAGATAATCAAGCTCCACAACCAACGTTTTTTTGGATTCGACATTGGTTTTAATGTCGATTCAGCCCGCACATTACCATATTTCTAGGAGCTAGGGTTTTGCCCATTTGAATCTCTCAATATGTGGAAAATAGCTCCATTGGAAGAACAAACCTACTTGATCATTTTGGAAACTATTTTGGCACTGATATAAACTCGACATTTGACAAAGTAAGTGCATCATATCTTCAACATATTTTTCATGTAATTTGTTTGCAAATGAATTAGTTTTTGGCTCTATCTATCTAGTCGTGAGTGTAAAAGTATGTATTTCCTTATATTTCATTCCTAAGAAAAAATTAAAAATGGGTGGTTGTTGGGTGTGTTGGTGATTTGGTTTTAGTGGTTTGGCTTGTTGTCATATTCTCATTTTCCATTTTGTATGTTCGTTTGGAGTGTATATGATAATCATATCACTCCATATGAAAATATAAATGGAGTGATATGATAATCATTGGAGGTATAAAGGAATGATGGTTATGTTGAACAATTAATCTCATATATATATATATATCATTTTTCACAAATTACAAACCTTTAATCATCTTCCCGATCACATTTATATTCCCTTTACATTCATTCCCATGTTCATATGTTTAGAGAAAAGAGGACTGATATATATGGAGGTGTATTTAAAGAATTTTTCTAAGTTTAGACATTGATGAATGAAATGAAAATTGAATGGTTGTTGAGGCATGAATTTCTTCACTTATTTTCATTTGTCACATTTAGCTTTCCCTTTATGCTTTATGACTATGTTTGTTAGAGCCATAGTTGAATCATGTTCAACAAATTGTAATTGATGTTTATTGCTACTAAATTATATTTTACTTTAATAATTTTTGCACTAACAAAATGATAGTGGTATATAGATGATTTTTTTCAGAAAAGGTAGCAATGGAGGTGGCAACATAGGAAATAGGAGAGATAGATGAAGAAGAGTAAGGATGTCTAATGTATTTTGGCAACCTGGGAGGCACAAGAAGATGGAGTTTTTGATACATTTTGACGTTTATTTGGAAGAGTTTCATCATCTTATCCAAATGGGTCACTTGAACCTTGGACGGTACCTCACTTTCCCCCAACTCCCAATGTAATTTTGCAATCACATCATAATATTGTGCATGATTCTTTTCCCTCTATTCAACTAGAAAAAGATGGGTGGGGTGATACAACTGTGAATCCCCCATATGGTATTTCCCAATGGCCAAATGATGCCTCTATTCCTCCTCTTCCACCTCCTATTCACACCTCACTTCCTATTGTTTCAACTAGTTCTATGGATCACTCACTTCCTCCAAAATATGACAAAGTACCCCCTCATGATTCTCAATTGAATAAAGGAAAGAAACAAGTCATCTCTCATATCACTGGAAAATGATCTTCATCTTCCCACTCTAAATTAAAATCAACAAAAGAGAACATTTGTAAGAAAGAAATCAGTTTGAGTGACATACATCCAAAAATAAAAAATATTGAGGAGAAAAGTCTCAATATGAAGAATTTTTAAAAGAAAGGGAAGAATTATTTAAGAATAAATTCCCTAGGTTATTTTAATTTTTTCTTAAGACAATGACTTTGACTTTGATACTATTTTTTAATAGACATCAAATTAACAGATTGATGATATTTATCTTGAAAACTCAAAATATCATGCTATTTTTGGAAATACAAGTAGATGTTGATTTAATATTTTGCATTATTGTTTTGTGCTTCATAATGTTGATTTTTATATTGCTAGATGATTGTGGAGTTATAAGGAGTATTTGAAATGTTGAAAATAAAAGAATTAAAGACATAATAGGCACCCCACCTATTAAATATTACTTATTATTACTATTTACCCTTATCATAAATAAATTGGTCCTATTGTAACTAAAATTATTTAACTTTAGTAACAAAAGATAGTTGGACCACTTGAACTACTTTTTGAAAAATAAAAAGAAGAGAGCAAGGAAAAAGTGGGACATGAGAAAATAAAGAGATATTTATGATAAGGTTTTTCTCTTTCCTCAAGTGAGAACATTGATTCCTTCATTCATTTATGAGTTTTCATCATAGCTAACTTATCTTGTTGATAGCAAGGTTACACTAAAGGTGGCAAAAGAAAGGAATGGGAATCATAGACTGTTGACATGTTTCAAAAGTTCATTCATTTATCTTGATAGTCTGTTTAAACTTAATTATAATTTATGAATTCAATTTCAGTGTTGATTAATGTTATTTTGCATATTCAAGACTATAATGCGCTAGTAGTTTGGATTGCTCCATTTTATTTTCAGTCTTTGTCTTTTTATTTGAGACACAATTGTCTTTATATGATTCAAAATTACATATTATACTTCTAATTCTAATTTTGGTCCAAGCCCTCGCAGGGATTTGTAAAAATAAAAATGGTTGTAACTCAGAAAATATATCAATAAAATCATTTTCTGGTTTATTCTCAATTTGAGACTTGTTATGTACCGAGTTTTCAAATGTATGATATCTTGTATTTATTCATTTAATTGTTACAAACTTCATTTTCAAACACTCTTTATTTCTTTCTTTTTTTTAAATAATTATTGTTGGCACAGGGATAGACCCAGGGTTCAATGCTCAAGAGTGCACCAACAAAACCCTAACTACCGGCCCTTTTGGAACACCTGCGAAGCAAATGAAGTCTCACCCGAGGTAGAGGCAGGGGTGGTTGCAGGACTCAAATGTCTGCAACCTTAGCTGGGACACTGATCTGTGATTAAATATTTTACATGGCACTTAGCATAGATCCTTCATCAATATTTAACCCGTCTGGTACTTTGCAAATAGCACAGAGCATCGCAGTGAATTCTTATACTAAAGATGATCCAGTACTTAGCCACAGAAATATAGATTAGATTCAACAAATCAAGCACTAAGAATATTATATATTAGATCTAATGTTCATTCATATATCATCAGTACAAAGCTTTAACTAGATCTATTTAATCACACCAAGCACTTAGCCAAGAAAGAGATAAACACATTAGATCGAAGCACAAAGCACCATACACACAGTTACCATGGTTCACCCCCACCCTGGGGCTACGTCCACAAAGTCTTCTTTATATTATCTTGGTCAAGTAGTTACAACACAGAGCTTCAATGACCCTTACTTCGCACAGGACAGAAGATCTGCGCAGCTCGCTAGATCCTTCTTCCTTTCTCTTCAGCACAAGATTACAACAACTTGCACTTAGCTTCTTGATATTATGCACAAAGCACTCTAAGATACATCTGGTCACACATATCCAGTTACTAGCACTAAACTTTTAGTTATACATCACATAGATGTACTACATTACTATCATACTACTTCTCCCCTATTTACATTGCCTATTTATAGATTACAAAATGGGCCTAGGCGTGGGTAAACCCACGGGCCAACATCCCTTTCCTGTTACATCAACCCAAAACCCTAAAATGGACTCAAAAATAGGTCTTGATTCCTTAAATTTTGCTTCGCGTTGCGCTCCTTCCTTGGCAAGTTGTCGCAGTCCCAAAAGTGGTCTGACTATGTATTCTTCAAAACTTAGTCAAGGGCCAACATGCCCCCAACACTCACCTGTGACTCGTCCCGAGTCACTCAGGTCTGACCAATTCCACTTTGAACACCTCGAGCTTGGTTCGATCTGCTTCGACCTGCTGCAGTGCGACAACCTCTTGTTCAGTAAGTTATTGGATTACTGTGTCATTGAGTAGTCCTTCCAGGCATTGTTCTGCAATGATGACACCATGTTCGAGTTCAACTCCCTAGCTTTCAAGTTCGGTGAACAGTTGGCATGCCTTCTCTTGGATTGGTTGCAATCATTGAGAGACTTCCATTACTTTACTTTGCAGCGTGTGTACATGTTGTTGGGTTGTGCATTGTTCTACAAACCTCTTCATTCTTTCGACTGGGGTCACGGACTTCAATTGCGCTTGTAGCATATCTACATGTTTCTTTTCTTCTTGGAGCTATGCCTCTAATGTCTACAATTCTGGATTCTCTGCGAGGGTTTCATAAATCCGGGCACTTCTAGTGCTTGGTTGCCTATATTCCAAAACCAAATCTTTTAATCAGTTGACTGCACTTCAAGCAGTGGCCTCTCTTAGATCTCTTATCTCTTGGGGTGTCTCAGGCACGGTGCGGAGCTCCATATCTGTGATGTGTTGTTGAAGTTGTTGGATTACTTCTTCCAGTTGGGTCACCTGTTGTGGGAGACGGTCTTCCATATTCACTTCTATGATCATCATAGAGTGCAGTTCTTTGTGAACTCTTTCTTGTACTTCAATTGCTCTGCTAGCAATTGGTCCTTGCTTTGTTGTAACTGTGCTTTTTCCTCCTCCCACTTCACTTGTAAGGCAAGTTTCTCCTATTCTTCCTTCCTCCGTTGTTCTTCATGTGCACTCCGTTCTTGCGCCAAAGCCTGTGTGGCTTACATTATATCTTATTCAACGCATCAAAGGAGAGCTTCAAATTTTTCGGTGATCTGGTGTAACTGAGTGGGCTCATCGCTTGTTCCTAGTATTTCCATTGTTAAGGGCATCGTAGAAACTGCTTGGCTGGACTGGAGTGCCTGTTTCACTTCTTTGAGTTCACCTTTGATCTGGCTGAATAGCTCCTCCTGCTTTTCTTCTTTCTTTTCTGCGAGCTCTAGTGAAACATCATTCAGTGCGGCAATTAATAAGTCGAAATCATCTGGGGTAAGTGTAGTTTTAATCATGGTCTGAGTGGCCTTAGCTTGCTTTCGGGATGAGGGATTTGGTGGGGTAATATTTCATTTTATTGGAGGGATCTTCCTCGTCCCTAGGTGAAGTAACCTTTCCTTTGTTCTGCTCAACTTCTATGCTCCCTAGTTCTTCATCATCACCTCCCTTCACAGGTGAGATCGAAGCAGTATTTGTGGATTTGTTTTGGATATCTTGAACTTCCACATCCTTCTTAGTCTTGCATAGTCCAGGTGTATCCGACATAGCTTCAGGGCTATCTACGTCGGACATCTCTAAAGGGTCTGCTGCAACAAGGAGGTATGCCGACCATTCCTTGGTAATCTCATCCAAGTCATCTTCTGTCAGCTTGTAATATGATTGGAGTTGTTGTTTATACTCATCTGTACACGCTGTGATGTAGTTGAAGTGACGATCAGAATTGAATTTCATCAAAGGTCTAAACCTATGAAGTGTGTTGGGTGTGATGCGTGGTGTAGACTAAATGGCATTCTTCAACTGAGTGTAGTAAGCATGGAAGACGACCTTGGACTGCCACAATTTGTTCATGTCACTAGAGTACTACAGCGTACAGAACTTCACGACCAGTGGTTCGAAGATTTCGATCTCTGGAAAAGTGGCTCCCTCGGGCAGTTCCCAAGCGATGAATGCGATGAGTATGAGAAACCAGCTAAAGTGGAACTCATACCCTTGGTCCTGCACTTGTCTACAGTCAAGATCTAGCTGATTTATAAGGTATTTTTCCCAGTTCATTTGTAATCCCTCCGCGCACTTCCCTATGAGGTCAACTACAAATCCAGTCACCTGTGTAGGTCTGTTTTTTCGGACTAACTTTCATGTGATCAGCTGGCAACCAAAACGCACTATTTCATTCTCAATGGAGGCTACCTTGTAACCTCACGTTCCTTTCTCCAGATCGCCATATGTGTCTTTTATTTGTTGAGCGAGAGCATGATATGCGGTCTTTCTCGGGTAAAATTCCTGCGAGTCAGGGCCCTGCATGCTTAGACCAGTGATCTGATTGATCAGAATCCGATCCATAGTGATGCGGCGGTCCAACCATAGGTATCCTCAGTGGTAGCAGAACAACAACAGTCTAACGTATGCATTTACTTCTCGATGCCTCCCGAAATGTGGAATCTTCATTATGTTGAGGAGGGTTGACTGCGCAAGGTTATGGGTCCATTGCTATGGTAAAATCTTTGGGTTCTTTCCTTTTGTAATAGTCAATTACTTGTGTAGGGCTAGCATATTGTATACCTTGTGATCTCCATGGTTGAAATCACTAAATTTCAGCGTGGTGAGCTTCTCCTGGTCAGCATGAACTACGCACACCCCTTTTGTGAGGTATGCAATGACTACAACATAGTCAAAGTCTCTGGGTATAGTGTCTCGATTCACTGTTCCTCTTAGTGGTGATATATATTTAGGCAATATTCTTGGGATCATATTCATAGTGGTGAAGTCGTTTCCGAGCTTAGATCATCTTTCCGAAGGCAGTTGGGATGGTCCTACTCGAGCAGTGGAGGGGGAAGCTGGCAGTGTGCCCGAGGATGATGCTTGTACACCTGTAGACATTATGCGTTCTGACATGGCTCTCTCAGTCATTAAATCAAGTAGAACTTCTTCAACAATTTTATCAGCAACGTTGAGCTCGTCCGACATACAAACTTGGGTCAGCTGGCTCGAGTGCAAAAGGAATTCAGAGACTGTAGTGAATAGTAAGGCAATGATCTCAAGGTAAGTAAATCTCAGGGTTCGCGCTCAAATTCTCAGTTAGCAAAAAGTATCCTCGGTGCGTGGCATGATGGGTTAAGTAGGAAATCTCAACAACAGTCTGCTTGCAACGGACATGGGGCCTTCATTAACTTCGTTCTATCCATTCTGGTGCTATCCAATGGTCTAGTGGTAACCCATAACTTCTTTTTGATCCATTCAGAGTGGCAGTCGAACGGGTATATCAGTTCCAATGGCTATATTGCTTCGTCATGGCGAATTACTCTATGTCATTGTTCTAATATCTCAGCGAAGTTCCAATTTTGCAATTCTTCTTGCTACGAAGTGTTCTCTAGAACTTCTTGTAACCTTATAGTATTAGCCCTTTTCTATCTTAACTTCCTAGCCTTCTTCCCAGTGATATTTTTCTTAGTAATTCTTTTACCATTCTGATGTTTATCTTTTGTGGTCCTAGTTATTTCGCGCTGTTGAAAGTCTTTCCTAGGGTTCCTTGATAATACTTCTTCTGTATGAAAAATAGGTAACTCAGTCTTTTTTGGATCCTCAAGTGTTCTCTTAGCTTCGTCACTGGAGTTGCTAATATTAAATATCTGGGATTTTCTCTTATGTTCTTCAATCAAGTGCATGATCCTTCTGGTCATAAAGTCTTTTAACTCTTGCTTCCTCTGTTCCAAAACTTTTTCTTCCTCTTTTCGTCTGGCTTGTTCTCTATCAAGCCAAGGTTTTCCTATGAGCATGGTAAATGGGGTGTTGTCTTCAAAAAATTTAATGATCTCAAAGTCTTCCTCTGTCGAAGTTCCATTGGCAGTCATAGGTATCTGGGTGAGCCTTCCACATAGGTTTACTAGCTTTCCTCTAAAGAAACTTGTTCCTCCTAGGAAAGGGATCATGACAGGCTTTCCTATAACTTCCCAAGTTCTTTCTGGCATAATGTTCACTTGTGTTTCTTCATCAAGAGTATAGTCAATGTCAAAGTCCCCTACTCTTGCTTCGATTTTCTCCTTTTCTTTGAAGATCTCTGATAGCCTAACATGTCGGTGGTCATTCAAGGTATCTTTCATCTGTAGCAATATCTTTTCTGATTCTTTCTGGGTTTCTGCTATAATCTTGATCTCCTTTAGGGTTTTCTTGCTCCATATTCATCTTCTCAAGCCTAGCAATCATTCTAGGGAAATCCAATACTTCATGGTCCATAGCCTTACAACAGAGGCAACTAGGTCTTATCCCAAGGCATTCCTTAGCAAGATGTCCTAGTCTTCTGCAACTATAACAGAGGTTTAATCCTCTCTTTCGTTTAGATGTTCCCCAACTCCTTCTGTACTGCGCACTAGGATCATGGTGTCTAGCCTGCAAAAAACTCTTTCTAGGATCCTGCATCCACTTGTTAGTCCATACATTCTTTCTATGCATAGGTATAACATATCTATCACTATACTTATAAGATCTATTCATATCAAACTTTCTTTCATCTATTAATGCCCTAGTTTTGAAGCTAGGACATAATCTATCAAACATACCTAGATCCATACTTTAGAAACAAAAAAAATTCACTTATCTTACTTCTATAGAGCACAAATATTTCAAATCTAAAAACTTTTGACTATTCTTACCATTATCAGAGCACAGAGCTTACAGATCTTACCTCTTTTCTGTATATCTGGCCTTCTTCCTTCAGAAAGTTCCACTTTTACTTTTCTTAAAGCATAGAGCATTCAGATATCACTTACTTTCTTTGGTATCAACCTCTTTCTTGTAGATGTGACCTTTTCCCTTCAGATATGACCTCTTTTTCTCAACACAAAGCTTTGTAGGTCAAGTAGAATACTACACACTAGGGCAATTGACCTACGCACAGAGCTTAGTTTGCACATAGATTTTTCTTCTTTTGTTCCCAGCAATCACAGTTCTTGTCCTGACAACATAACCATTTGTTGGCACAGGGGTAGACCTAGGGTTCAACGCTCAAGAGCACACCAACAAAACCCTAACTACCAGTTGTTTCGGCAACACCTGTGAAGCAGATGAAGTCTCACCTAAGGTAGAAGCAGGGGTGGTTGCAGGACTCATATGTCTGCAACCTTTGCTGGGACACTGATCTATGATTAAAGCTTTTATAGGGCACTTAGCATAGATCTTTCATCAATATTTAACCCATTTGGTACTTCGCAGATAGCACAGAGGATTGCAGTGAATACTTATACTAAAGATGATCCAGTACTCAGCCACATAAATATAGGTTAGATTCAACAGATCAAGCACTAAGCATCTTATATATCGGATCTAATGTTCATTCTGTTAGCGTCGAAAGTCCCTCCTGGATTGCTTGCAGGAGCAGAGCCCAACACCCATCAATTTTATGTCACGATAGTTTTAATGGATGATCAAATGGGGAGAGACTCGAGGAAATATCATTCTAACTCAGGGACCGGGTCTAGTATGTAAGGTACAAAGGAGGTCTTGATCTAACTTCAGCCAGTGGGTTAATTAAAAGATGAGCAGGTGGAAGACTTGGTAAGAAAGGTGAACAAACAACTTTGGGCAACAAACTTTCAGCGGTTTGCAGAAGAAAGACTCTGAATGCAAGATCCTCTTGGTTCAGGGTCTCAAGAAACTAAAAAGGGGACTTGACTAGATCCTCCAATTCCAAGTCACTCAGCGCTGAGAAAAGCACAAGGACTGATTAGAACAATGTAACTGCTATAGTGATCCTATCCAACATCATCCTACAACATCTACAACTCCACTGGATCCTCCAATTCCGAGCTGTTCTAACACAGTGTAAATAGAGATGTGAAAGAAGCTGACATTCATAAGGCAAGAAGTCTCAAAAGTCCATGCATAACCAGAACAATAGTGCTTCGTTAAAGATTTACACCGGGAGCTCTGCTCAACCATCGATAGATACAAAAATGGCGAAAACGCCTACATATACTCAAAACAACAACAACAACAAAATCGAGACGTTGCATTAAAAATTTGTGTCTGCATGGCTTCTAACAACCTACTCTTCCAGTCTCTGAGTGATCGTGCACTTGTGGCAGATGCAATCGAACTTCTAATAGTTCCATGGGTGAATCAACGTGGTCTTAGTTCGTCGCCGGACTTTCCCATTATGGCAGAGGCGATGTCTAACCACCACCAACCACCTCAATAACTGCTTCATTGGGATTAAGGATGGCCCGACCAACTTGACACCTTTGGGACGTGGATGACCCCTCGCACTGCCACCTGGATTAACTGAACTATCTGATGAATAGGCGTGCTAGCCAACGCGAAGGATAGGGTGCATAATGGGAGTGGTGGAACCAACATTGTGAGGGTGAGGTAAGAAGTGATGAGGTGTGAGAGAGGTTACAGGGGAAGACACATGGCGGAAGGAAATAAGCAGAGGGGACAGGAGATGAGATATAATGGACACACTTTTAGTGGGAGGCTAACATGGAAGGGAGCGGAACACATGACAGGTGGTGAGTGGATGATGAGATGGACTAAAAGAGTGGAGATGGGGGGACACATGGAAACTGAGGAGAAGGGCCCACATTGATTAAAACAAAGCAGCTGAGAAGGATGGGATCGCCTAAGCGTTGTTGATCTGGGCGCTTTGATCTCGGCCATTGGGAAGATGCGCACCTGATTCCGGACCCCCCCCCTCTGCTTAAAGGTAGAAAGGCAGGGGGGGCGGGTCCGGAATCACCTTGAGAACCATTGATCCAAGCACTCCGATCGTGACTGTTGAAGAGGTGCGCCCCCGATTCCGGACCCCCCCCCCCTCCGCTTAAAGGTAGAAAGGCGGGGGGGCTCCGGAATTCAATGCGAGTCGTTGATCCAGGCGCGCAAAATCCTGTCATCTAGAATAGATTTCCATTTAAACACAGTCGCATTAGCATCCCAAACTTAGGACAAGTGGGTTTTTAACCCATTCCTTCGCATTTTACCCCCCTTTGCAAGAAATGTCACTAACATTAGGCTCCATGGGGGATATATTTTTCCCTGTGATGCTCTAAGGACTCTTTTGCAAATTTAGTGCCTTGTTGTTGGGATATGGAGTCATTTATTAAGCTAAAAACAAAAAACAATATTTACAAAAAACCAAAGAGCCGACTGTGGCTCACAAAAAACATTTTTTCAAGAAATGCCCGTTTACTGGGGCATTAAAAACTTCTTTGCCTTCCAAATCCTGCAATCTATAAGTGTTGTTTGAAAATACTTCAAAGATCTTGAAAGGCCCAAACCATAGGGCATCAAACTTGCTGTGCTTGCCCTTTTCCTGTCTGGGTGCATCCCATTTGAGTACCAGATCACCCAGCTTGAATTCTTTCTTTTTGCTCTTCCTATAAAAAGCCTACTTGATCTTCTGCTGATGATTATAGGCCCTATCCATGACCTGTTCTCTGATCTGCGGCACTTCCACCATCTGATGAATCCTTCTGACCATATGTTCAGGCTCTCCTTCAAGGTCCTAGAGGAATTTCACCACAGATACGGCGATCTAAGTAGGGAAAACAACCACTTCTCCGTAAACAAGTTGGAAAGGTGAGATGCCCAGGGATTTCTTGGTTGTCACCCGATCATCCCAAAGAGAAAATTTGAGCTTCGAATCCCAGGCCCTTTTATTATCTTCCAACAATTTCTTAATGACCTTGATCAGAATTTTATTTGAAGACTCTGCCAGTCCATTCCCTTGAGGATAATAGGGAGTAGAGTGAATCAGTGAAATCTCAAACTGTTCACAGAACTTGATCAGAGGCTCAGACCTGAAGGAGGCAGCATTATCAGTGATAATTCTGCTAGGGTAACCAAATCTGGCTATGATGTCTTCCAGGAGGCTGATAATTACTTTGTGGGAAGTGCTCCTGGTGGGAACAACCTCTATCCACTTGGTGAAATAATCTGTCGTAGTGAGGATCCATCTGTGTTGGCCACTTGAGGGAGGATGAATCTCTCCAATGAAGTGCAATCCCACTGCTGAAAGGGTGCTGAAACCACTACATGCTTTAATAGTAGAGATTTGAGCTGCTGCTTACCTGAGAACTTCTGGCATTTGATGCAAGCTCTGAGTTCTCTGCAGACATCAGGGAATAAAGTGGTCCAGTAATACCCAACCCGGAGGATCTTGTGAGTTGTGGTCTTCCAGGAATGATGACCTCCGCAAAGACCGCTATGGAAATCGAACATAACCTTATGGGCTTCTTGCGGGTCCAAACACCTTAAAAATACCCCTAGAGGGTATTTCCAGTACAATGCTTGGTCAATGAGGCAATATCTGACCGCTTTGAGCTTTAGAGCTCTAGCCTTACTTTTTCCCAATCCATCAGGAGGCTTTAATTCTTGTAGAAAATATAAGATATCTTTGTACCAGGCACATGCTGCTAGCAATAAGGTGCCCTGGAAATGCTTGTTGGATGGCTCATCTTGCTCATTGATAAAGCTAATCCCCAAGGTTTTGCAATTGGATTCAGCCAGCAACTTGGCTAAACCCTGCCCCTTTATCAACTTGGTGGGCTTGATCTCCAGATCAAATTCTAAGATTTTGGCAATCCACTTGCCTCTTCTTTCCTCTATGTCAGGCTATATGAGAATGTCCTTCACAGAGGCCAAAGGAACATATGCAGTGATCCTTGAGTGCAATACATAGACTCTGAAAGATTTGAGGGCTTTCACCAGGACATAGGCCTGCTTCTCCATGATCTCATACCGGAGTTTAGCATCTCTCAATGCCTTGCTGTAGAAGGCAATAGGTTGCTCTCTCCCTTGATCATTTTTTTGCAACAAGACTGTGGCTACTGTATCACAAGAAGCGAAATAAAAAATCAGAAAATCTTTGGAATAATCAGGACTGATTAGCACAGGTGCCTCGGTCAATGCCCTTTTAATTTGGACAAAAGATTCCCTAGGTTCAGCAGTCCATTTTACTTCATTTCCCTTCCTGAGCATGGTTGTGATGTGTCTCACCAGCTCAACAAAATTCGAGACGAATCTCCTCAGAAAATTAATCTTCCCCAAAAAGGCCTGAACCTCCTTCTTAGATCTGGGAAGTGACAGGGTCTGAATTGCTTCTACCCTGCTAGGGTCAATCCTCACTCCCTCTACTGATACTATATGGCCTAATAGCTTTCCCTCCTTCATAGCGAACAAAGATTTTTGGGGCTTTAAAGATAGGCCAAACCTATGACACTTCAGGAAAACTTTCTTCAAGTGGCAGCAGTGCTCCTTGTCTTTCCTGGAGAAGACCATGATGTCATCCATATAAATTACCACAAACTGGTCCTTCTCTTCGATGAATGCTATGTCCATGGCTCGCTGAAATGTTGCTCCTACATTCATCAATCCGAAAGGCATTCTGGCATACATGAATGTGCCCCAAGGAGTGGTGAAGGCCATTTTTTCCCTGTCCTCAGGCATGACTGATATCTGATTGTAACCAGAGAAGCCATCAATCATGGATATTCTAGACGCACCAGTGACCTTCTGCAGTATGTGTTCCATATTGGGAAGGGGATAATTATCTTTCTTTGAGCTCTTGTTCAGGTTTCTGAAGTCGACACAAAGCCTGATTTCTCCACTTTTCTTTCTTACCAGGACCAAATTGGCCACCCATTCGGAATATCTTAAGGGGACGATGATGTGGGCCTCTAACAGCTTCTTCACTTCTTTCTCCATGACAGGCAACAACAAGGGATTTATCTATCTTAGCTTCTACCTAAATGGCTTAGCCTCTTCCTTCAGTGGGATCTTGTGTTCAATGAATGATGTGCCATATGTCTTGAGGTCTTCGTAGGTCCATGCAAACACATCAGCAAACTCTCTCAGCAACTCAGTATATTTATCCCTCTGCTCCTTGGTCAAACTTCTTGACAACTTGACAAACTTAGGCTTCTCCGGTGTGCCAATGTTGCACTCAGCTGTGTCAGCATCATCACCTGAAATTCTTCCTTTTACTGCCACATCATTCCCATCGAACAATATCTCTAATGGGATTCGTCCCCTTGGAATGTGATTGCTAGGCAACTGAATAATGTCATGCTTTGCTATTTTACTCAGCAACTTACCCCCATCAAACCCTTCTTCAGAGACAAAATCTTGGTCGATATGCATCTCTGAAAATTCTTCGATAGTCTCCAAGAACTTCTTGATCTCGATATCATCCTCAAACACCTTCCAATGTTTGACGTTGTTAGGTATGGAGGGCCTGTATTTTACTTCCACATCATACTTAAACTTGGGCGGAAAGGGTACTTTAAAATTGCTTGTTGATGTAGCCAAGGAATCTGCAACTATGTTCTCCTCTCTTGGGATGAAAGAATTGTTAAACACTGAGAAGAAACTGTCAATTAGGTCCCATACCTCATTTCTGTAACTCCTGAGTCGAGGATGCTTAGCCTGATAAGCGCTTCTGATCTGCTGGACTATCAACTCTACATCTCCGAACACGGCTACTTCCTGAATTCCCATTTCCCTTGCAGCTCTTAATCCTAGGATAAGAGCTTCATACTCTGCCACATTTTTGGTAGCTTTGAATTCTAATTTGTATGATAGAGATGTGGTTTCCTGAGCATGTGACACAAAAACCACCCCAGCTCCAGCGCCTTCCCGAGAAGAGGCTCCATCAAAGAACATTTTCTAGACGGGGGTGATGGAGGGAGGAAATTTAGGGGGAATGGTGGGCTTCTTTCTGAGTTTGAGAGGAGGCTCAAGGGCATGGGTGCGCTGTAGTAAACTGGAGACTAAATCAGTGTCTAAAGAAAATATGGGATGATTAGTAGGGTTGGCTTCATTACTGATTATGTAGGCCAGTTGGGCTTCCCTGTATAGTCTTCTATGATCTCCTCCAAACACTGGGATAGTAGCATATGTAAGGTCCATATGCAAGGTTTCCCCCAGTCTTTTTATCCAAGATCTTAACAATAGCATACCAAACTTGGGGGGGACATCAGCTACTACGATATCCATGACCACACTTTTCATGAGCAGTTGAAACAAGGTCACAACTAGGTCTTTAATAACTCCAAGACACTAAACTCTCTTGGAGTCAAAAGAATAGAGGTCATTATAGGCTTGGGTGACTTCTATCCCTAACTCTTCCATGACAGTTTTGGACATGAGTTTGTGAGAAGCCCCTGAGTCCATCAAGCAGTTGTGCAGTACTTTATCATGTATGTTCAGGGACGTGTATAAAGGAGGGGATGAATCATCTCTGTCTTCTACCATAAGACCTAGAATAACTGCAGGCTTTTCATCTTGGAGGTTTATGGAGTCTGTGGGAAGGCATGAGGCTTTGGATTGTAAAATCTCAGAGAAGCATTTTTTAAATTCTTCATGTTTAATTAGCTCGGTGAGGGGCACAAGGATTCTAATCTTTTGAATCTCATGCTCAAAATTAAAAAAAGATGTAAGCTTTGGAATTTCTCTTATTTCAGGAACTTGATTGTGGACAATGGGAGAGAGGGGTTGAGCCTTCTTACCTCTGTGATTGTTTGTTACTTCATTAGCAGGTTTCTCTGTTCTAGTGGACTGCTCAGGAATATCAGGTGTTGTTGCCTTTTTTTTGGACCTCAGGTTATACCTACCTCGACCGTCGTTAACCTTGTCTCCCTTGCTCAATTCATTTAGCTGACTATCCATGAGAGACTCCTCGTAAGCTGCTTGAGTGAGATGAGGAAAAGGAGGAGTGTCTCCTAAGCAGTGGATTTTAGGATCAAGCTCATATGTTTCTCTTTCTTCCTCATCGGCCACAAAATTGTTCTGAAGAGGGGCCTGAATTCTCTGGTCTTCTCTGTCTCTTCCTCTTTCCTTTTGCACATTCGGGGGAGTAAAATTGTTTGGCCTCTGGAAACCTCCTTTGTTTTCGGTGCTCTGAGGGGCCTTGTATGCTTGCCTCCTTTCCACCTTCATTCTCTCCATCTCTTCAGACAGAAACTTCATCATCTGGGTCAGTTCATCCACTTGAGTGTGGGGCAATGATGGGCCAGAAGTTGAGGCTTCAGACTTTCCCTTTCTTCTATCTGTGTCAGCCTTGCTCCTCAGTCTGTCAGCTGCTAATATGTTGGATTCTACTTCTATGGCCGCATCTTGAATTTGAGCTAATGAGGTGGCTCTTCTTTCTCTCAATAAAAGGCAGAAATCAGGGTCAAATGCACCAGCATAGGAAATTTGGGCAGAGGCTTCTGAGGGCTTTATGTCTGCAGGAATCCTGTTATACATCTTATTGAATCTTTTGGAGAAGTCAGAGACAGATTCTCCTTCCATTTTCTTCAACGACCCAAACTCTGTCATGTAATACATGAAATCTTTCCTATCTCCCCACTGCCTTAGGAAAACATTATCCAGAGCTTCAATCCCAGCAATAGATCCGAGGGCCAATCCTCTAAACCACTTCCTCACCTTGCCATACAGGCTCTGGACGAAGACTCTCATCTAGACATCTTCATTTTCAATGTTTAGATTGTCTACCTAACTTTAGAAAGCAGCCAAATTCTCTTCCGCAATTATGTCTCCTTCCCCAATGAACTTGGGCATGTATTTCAAGTAATCCCCGGCGGGAAGAAGATTCATAGGATGGGGTAGGACTAAGGGAGAATATCTGGCAGTGACTATGGCATCCATTCTATTCATAGGGGGATTAGCACCAACCATAGGAATATTAGGTGGAGGAGAGCTGGGAGGAGAAGGAGTTCATGAAGGGGCTACTGGGAATGAGTCCCGAAGTGGAGTGGGAAACAAGAGGGGATTTAAGGAGAAGGCTACCGAGCTCAAGTCAGTAGGTGCTTTTCTTTGTGCAGGAGTGGTAAAGATAGGAGTGGGGAAATCTTCTGCAGTCACGGGTCTTCACCGAGGAACAACTTCAAAGGAGAGGGGAGTGACAAGGATTTCTCCCTCCAGTCCCAGACCAGAAGGGGAAAACTCAGCAGGAACACTCCCAAAATTCAGGAAATGGGAAACCTCTGAAGGAGGTCTATCAAGAAACTGAGGAGGAGAAAAAGGGGTTCTTACAGAAGGAAATGGAGGATCACCTGTTTCGGTGGTGGAAGCTTCTTCTTTAGGGGCCTTTCCTTTTATGAGAACCACCTCTGGATCAGTTACAGGTGTAGCTAGAGGCAACTGTGGATGTGACCGCGTATGTCTACCTTTGGAAGCCACAATTAAAACAGCGGGTTCACTCCAGTGGAGTCGCCAGGTGCACAGTAGCAATCTCAATAGTTCTGATATCTGATGCACATTCCGAATCAGCTAATCATTGTTGTTCAATCTCGAGGAAAATATTCAACTTCGTCCCCGGCAACGACGCCAGAAATGTTAGCATCGAAAGTCACTCCTGGATTGCTTGCAGGAGCAGAGCCCAACACCCATCAGTTTTATGTCACAATAGTTTTAATGGATGATCAAATGGGGAGAGACTCGAGGAAATATCATTCTAACTTAGGGACCGGGTCTAGTATGTAAGGTACAAAGGAGGTCTTGATCTAACTTCAGCCAGTGGGTTAATTAAAAGATGAGCAGGTGGAAGACTAGGTAAGAAATGTGAACAAACAACTTTGGGCAACAGGCTTTCAGCGATTTGCAGAAGAAAGACTCTGAATGCAATATCTTCTTGGTTTAGGGTCTTTAGAAACTGAAAAGGGGACTTGACTGGATCCTCCAATTCCAAGTCACTCAGCGCTGAGAAAAACACAAGGACTGATTAGAACAATGTAACTGCTACAGTGATCCTATCCAACATCATCCTACAACAGCTACAACTCCACTGGATCCTCCAATTCTGAGTTGTTCTAACATAGTGTAAACAGAGATGTGAAAGAAGCTGACATTCATAAGGCAAGAAGTCTCAAGAGTCCATGCATAACCAGAAAAACAGTGCTTCATTAAAGATTTACACCGGGAGCTCTGCTCAACCATCGATAGATACAAAAATGGCAAAAATGCCTACATATACTCAAAGCAACAACAGCAACAAAATCGAGACGTTTCATTAAAACTTTGCATCTGCATGGCTTCTGACAACCTGCTCTTGCAGTCTTTGAGTGATCGTGCACTTGTGGTAGACGCAATCGAACTTCTGACAGTTTCGTGGGTGAATCGACGTGCTCTTAATTCGTCACCAGACTTTCCCATTATGGTGGAGGCGATGTCTAACCACCACCAACCACCTCAATAACTGCTTCATTCGAATTGAGGATGGCCCGGCCAACTCGGCACCTTTGGGAAGTGGACAACCCCTCGCGCTGCCACATGGATTAACTGAACTGCCTGATGAATAGGCGTGTTGGACAGCGCGAAGGATAGGGTGCATAATGGGAGTGTTGGTGCCAACATTGTGAGGGTGAGGTAAGAAGTGATGAGGTGTGAGAGAGGTTACAGGGGAAGACACATGGTGGAAGGAAATAAGCGGAGGGGACAGGAGAAGAGATATAATGGACACACTTTTAGTGGGAGGCTAACATGGAAGGGAGCGCAACATGTGGCAGGTGGTGAGTGGATGATGAGATGGACTAAAAGAGTGGAGATGGGGGGACACATGGCAACCAGGGAGAAGGGCCCACGTTGATTAAAACAGAGCAACTGAGAAAGATGGGATCACCTGAGCGTTGTTGATCCAGGCGCTTTGATCTCGGCTGTTGGGAAGATGCGCGCCTGATTCTGGACCCCCCCCTCTGCTTAAAGGTAGAAAGGCGGGGGGGGTCCGGAATCGCCTTGAGTGCCATTGATCCAGGCGCTCCGATCGTGACCGTTGAAGAGGTGCGCCCCCGATTCCCGACCCCCCCCCCCCTCCTCTTAAAGGTAGAAAGGCGGGGGGGGCTCCGGAATCCGATGCACACCGTTGATCCAGGCACGCGAAATCCTGCCGTCCAGAATTGATTTCCATTTAAACACAGTCGCATTAGCATCCCAAACTTAGGAAAAGTGGGTTTTTAACCCATTCCTTCGCATTTTACCCCCCTTTGCAAGAAATGTCGCTAACACATTCATATATCATCAGCACAGAGCTTTAACTAGATCTATTTAATCACACCAAGCATTTAGCCAAGAAAGAGATAAACACATTAGATCGAAGCACAAAGCACCATACACACAGTTACCATGGTTCACCCCCACCCTGGGGATACGTCCACAAAGTCTTCTTTATATTATCTTGGTCAAGTAGTTACAGCATAGAGATTCAATGACCCTTACTTCGCACAGGACAGAATATCTGCGCAGCTCACTAGATCATTCTTTCTTGCTCTTCAGCACAAGACTACAACAACTTGCACTTATCTTTCCGATCTTATGCACAGAGCACTCTAAGATACATATGATCACACAGATCCAGTTACTAGCACTAAGCTTTAAGTTATACATCACATAGATGTACTACATTACTATCATACTACTTCTCCCATATTTACATTTCCTATTTATAGATTACAAAATGGGCCTAGGCATGGGTAAACCCAGGGGCCAACATCCCTTTCCCATTACATCAATCC
The DNA here is from genome assembly GCA_009831015.1 of Picea engelmannii. NCBI lineage: Eukaryota > Viridiplantae > Streptophyta > Pinopsida > Pinales > Pinaceae > Picea > Picea engelmannii. The sequence goes on from ML777478.1 coordinate 432,164, forward strand.
AAAACCCTAAAATGGACCCAAAAATAGGTCTTGCTTCCTTAATTTCTGCTTCGCGTTGCGCTCCTTCCTTGGCATGTTGTCACAATTCCAAAAGTGGTCAAATATGACCAAGTATTCTTCAAAACTTGGTCAAGGGCCAACAATTAGTTTACAGCAAATCATACAAATGTGATAACAACATTCGTCCCAAGAAATTATTTCTTGAGGGTTTATTGATATTTTTTAATAGACCAGAAGCCCAGGGTGATAATCTCGCCTATCTCACGTAGCCTAGTGAGATTCAAAAATGCTTGAGTGAGGATATAGCCATTCCTCGCCTCAACACACATGTATGCTTGGTATAAGGTGTCATCATATTTTCATATTTTGTATAAAATTTCATAGTTTATATTGAAGGAATCATGGCACCATGGGAATTTCATGAATTGTATCTTCCTTTTGAAATTAAATAAATTCCAAGTTACCCAAATGAGTTTCCTCGAAAATTGAAGAAGAATATTCCAAAGTTTGATGAAACTCTTCCTGTTATTCAACATACTTTTGCATTCCTGAGATTTTCTTAGAAGCTTAATATAATACACAAGGATTTCCTAATAACATTATTTGTGTTTTCCTTAGAAAAAGATCCAAAGAGGTGGATCGAGTATTGTACTAGCCCAGTGAAAATATCTTATTTTGCGAGTTTAATCCTTCCCTTCCTCAAATGTTGGGACCTTTATTATGATGAAGAAAAGTATAAAGCGATTCTTGAATATTTTACAATAGACATACACAAGGATGAATGGGAATCTCATGATCTAATCAAAGATCAAGAACATGAGGAACATGTTGGTGAAGAACATGAACATGAAGAAGAGATTCACAAAGAAAGTCATCAAATATTTGAAGAAGAGAAAGATCTACCTTATGAATACATTAAAGAAGATCGTGATGAAGCATATCATGTTCAAGATCAAGTCCATGAAGAAGACCCTATTAGAGAGAGAATCCTTCCTCATGAAGATGAAAATCCAATAAGCCTTGGGTATTCCCAAAATTATAAATATGGTGAATTGTATTGTTATGATGTTGAGAATATTGAATTTGAAGAAAAACCCTCAAGTAATGATGAATTTGAGAAGGTGCTTGTTCATCCATTAAATAGAGATGAGGTCATCCAAGATTCCATCTCTCATTCGCATGAATACAAGAGGGTGGTACATTGTACTCCTTTCTAATTTTTTGATTTATGTGCTACATTCTTTGATGATTTGGAAAGTGAAGAGTTTTTAGAGAAACCCTTGGATTTGGTAAATTTTTCATTTGATGAAGAACATGATGATCATAAGATTGAAAATATTGATTACCTTCTTCATATCGAAAGGACTAATGTGATATGAGTTGTTTTTATTTTGATGGGGATCCCATTTATGATATTGATGATGACTCTAGAGTCAAGAGTACAAAACTATTTCCTTTGGAACAACTATCATTTCCAAAAAAAAATCATGATCACCTTTAGCCACATATATACATTAATGATGCATATTTTTGGCAACATTAAGATGATATGTTCATAGATTTGTTCCAATCATCTAGGGATGATTTATTATATCTTTCTCATGGAAATTTCTAGACATATTCTATGGGATATGATACATATTATTTTGAGCACTTGGAGCTATTTTATGAAGAAATTGGTCAGCCACCACTATGCTCAAATTTTGGTGAAAATTCATGTGTCAAATCAGCATTAGAGCACTCTTATGGCATTATGATTCACCTAGGGTAGTAAGTATTTCGTAGTAGAAATTTCCAGCCATATTTTTCTACATATTGTCCTCAATATGTCATTGGAGATGCAATCGGGAATTATGTTTTTGGTGTTACAATATCTATGGGGAAAAATTGTTTTCGACTTATGTTTTGTTGAAAGGGTTTCCAGCCACACATGGAAGAGAAACATGCCCTGATCTGGGAGAAAAATATTTTTCAAGATCAAAATTTACACCCCATTTTTCATATACATTTTTGTTGGGCAAGCATGAGGCATTTTTCAAATTTCTCATGATTTCATCTCAAGCCTTAGGGAATGATATTGCACATAAAATCCAAGAATGTCATTTCTTGAAGTGTGTGTATCGGCTTTCTGAAATTCAATAGATTCATCATGAAGACCTTGTTTGGAGAAAGGATGAGCCATCAATGATATATTGCAGCCCCATTCAAAGGTGGATAGAGAAAACTTGTTGATGCATATGCCAATTTTGGCATGATTTTGTTGCTCTTGCATGCCCTCATAAGTTGGATTCTATGTTTGATCATTATGTAATTTTTGTACCAACTCATGACCAATTTGTACTTGATATATCCTTGTTTTGGTTCATAACTAAGCACAAGGGTAGAACTTTTGATGTTGATGAGATGCTAGCATGGCTTCATTGGTTGTATGATTATACTTATCCCTTTCCTTTGTCAATATAATTAGAGTAGGATAGTTGTAGGCCATTTTGTGTGTTTCCTTTCATGCATCTTGATTGGGTTTCTTACTTTCTCTCAATTATTGCTTGATCATATGCAATTTTGATTTTTTTTTTAAAGAAGAAAGGAAAATGATTATATATGAATTTAATGCTTTTCATTTATACTTTCCATCCATCAAGGGGATTGTACCCCCTTGCTCATTTTTATTGATGGTTTTATGTTAGAATGTAGTATGATATCTTTTAGGTTTGATGCAGAGTGCAGTTCTTGGAGTTCTACAAATTGTTGGGGTTCTCATGTGCTCAATAGTGAGAACATGTCCCCATGTTGGAGCTAGATGTTAACCCCTCACATCTAGGGGTAACTAGAGGATATTTTTCTCCCATGATCAACATCATAGAAAATATTTTTGATGATGACATTCAATATTATTCACATACAATTGTCGATATATGCCTTTCACTTTATTCTCAACTCACTCACATCAGATGATATGGTGCATGACACACATGAGGCACCTTGTTCTGATACTTCAAATCAAGTGTTAATGCTTAATGTTTTTGACATGAAAATGATGATCATGGGTTGAATTATATGATGGATCATGATGCTTTGAATTTACACCTTTTGCATTGTTTCAGCTTGGTGATCAACATCATCTCCTAGTCAAGTTTTTTCACTCTTAGGAGAAGTTGTACTACTTGGAGAGATTGATAGGGGTAACATGTCCATATCCTAATTCATGTGTAACACACTCAATATATCCCATCTATGTTATCCATTATTTTGGGTCTATTTTCATATGTCACCCATAAAGTTTTATGCCTCATAATCCCATGAGAAGGAGGAGCTAGAATGTTCAAGGTTGATGCAGCTTTATATATATATATATATATATATATATATATA